>JAYEAL010000054.1:0-152656 GCA_036419045.1 Scirpophaga incertulas
GGGGAGGAGATAGAGATGACCGTAAATCAACATCGGGCTATATTATTAAAGTGTTTGGTAATACTGTTTCATGGTGTTCGAATAAACAGACTTGTATAGCTTTATCCTCAACCGAGTCCGAATATATTGCACTGGGTAAGGGTATTAGTGAGGCATGTTGGGTTAGGAATCTTTTAAATGAAATAGAAATTTGTTGTGCTCAAATTGAAATGTTTGAAGACAATCAATCTGCCATTCATATTTCCAAAAATCCAGAACATCATAAGCGCTTGAAACATGTAGATTTAAAATATCATTTTGTGAGAAATAAAGTTGCAGCAGGAATTGTTAAATTAAATTATATAACTTCTGAAAATCAATTAGCAGATATTTGTACTAAGGGTTAAATAAAGTAGTGTTCAATAGATTATGTATAGGAATAGGATTAGAATAAAAGATTGTATGTAATGAATATGTCATGCGTGTTATATTGAGGGAGAGTGTTGGATGTATCAATAAAACACCATGTCATTTTTTTTTAATATATTTGTGTCTGTGGCATGTGCCGATGCCTTTTTCTCTTCCGCTCCTTCCGGTTACAAATGGATGGCTGTTCTCTTAATTATTACGATTAATATCATGTTATGTGTGGAGTAATAAACCAGTTTCAACGAGTACGTCTTGTCTTTTGCTTCCATAACATAAAAAAAGGTATATCGTGCATTCGTTCGAAATGCTCAAATTGTAATAGATGTCCTTTTTAGGCAAAATTGTTGCTACACCACTACAAACGTGAGATTTTAATTTATCATTGTCTTCAAAAAATAGCATACAATCTTCGCATAAATATATTTTAGAGTGATGTTTAGTTAATTGTTTGCGAAGTAATTTAGACACAATCTTTGATAAGACAGTAATGAGTACGTTTCCCATTTTCAAGAAAAAGCATGTTAACATGATGTTTTTTTTCGAAATTCACTTTTGTATAGTGGTCCAACAACTTGATTATTATTTTTGAGACCATAAATGTTGACTGGGGATTATTTTTTTCAAAAATTTTAATATCTGAGAACCCCACCGGAAACGAAATATCTTAAACATTGAGTACACTTTCAAAATGTGGATACGCCGTAGTTCGCTGTGCATTATTTTTTACAGGAAAAAGTGAAGCCACAATACACCATAAAAAGCAACAATCATCAATATTTTGAATATTGATGCATGCTTTTTTATGTTTTATAGTCTTGGGTAAATCTATATAGCTTGAGGCTCTCATAGGGTTATATTTATTTATATTGATTTCTAGATACAGACTTTTTAAATATGTCCAACCGCTATCTTTTTCTTCAAAGTCTTCAAGTTTTTTACATAGCAAACTAGTAATATTTGTAAACAAATCTTCAAAGTTATAATTTTGATGCAATATAATATTTTCAGTGGCAAAAGACTTAATCGCAACCAATTCATTTTTAGGCAAAAAAAATTGACAAAACAGCTCGAAATTCACTTTAAGATTAGATAAACTTTTAATTCGTGTTGACAGTAACAGTCTCACACGTTCACGCAAATTAGTTAAAAAATCTAACGGTGTGTACACATGCACCGATCGTTCAGGTACATCGCTATCGCAAGATTCACGAGCAACATCATCACATCGAATTCTGTACGATGCTATACGACTGCGGAAAGCGCTATGAACTTTTTCAATACCTTCACTTTCAAGAACCGAACTATTATCCTTGTGTAAAATACTTTTTAAGTGAGCAGAAAAAGCTCTATTTTTTATGGAGATATTGCACACTGAACAGAATATAGTCTTCGACATTATAATTTTGTTTTCACTGTATTAAACCGATAATATGACAACCGTATTCAAACTTTTGATAAAATAAGAAAATATGCAAAAACAAAAAACTTATGAATATGGATTGACTAAAAACATAATTTACTGTAGAAGGAACATTCACCAATTTAGGTACCCAGCCTATATCAATTATTTATTTATATTTTTATTATATTATTATTTTTTCTTATTTTGTTTGTAAAATGTTCCCTCCTCAGTAAATTTTGTTTTAGCAATTTTAACGAATTGCTTCAAAGCAAGGAACTCTGGAGACTCAGAGTCACCCTGCAATCGCAACCAAATAATGGCTTTGTCGCACTTTTCCAAACCGACGAGGTTGCGTACCTCGTCCGTGTTGTAGAGGCGCAACTCCGCCAGCAACCCGCCGTCAAGCTGCGCCGTGCGACGAGTTACGCCGCCTGGTACTCGACGAGTCAAGATGCTCCCGACTTTGCTCGGCTTTCGGAGTGGTGTCACCTCTTCGTCCGACTCCGAGTCGAACAACCACTCGGAAGCTTCGGTTGGCGATGCCACCACTTCTGTTGCCTGCTGCTTAGGCACCGACTTGGTCCTGCTTTTCTTCCTGGCGCTAAAGGAATTGAAAACATAGTTTATGATGATTATATGTAACATCTAGATTATAAGTAATATTTATAAAAATTAAAATTACCTTACGCCTTCTTCGTCAGTATCGAAGAAGAGACTCGAGTCGGTCTTCGCAGCACGTTTCGTATACTTGGTATCAGACCTGAAATATGACATGACATATATATTATAACAATTATTTAACGAAAAATTCGTACAACACGGAAAGACGGTAAAAACTTACGAACATTATTTAGGCAGACTTCTTTCTCGCTGGTTCTGTAGTAGGTCGTAGGTAGCAAGCACTATTGGCGGTCAGAGTGATTTGGAAAGCACTTTGTAGTGACTGATGCCGAAACAATATTTTACCACTTTTATTACAAATAAAATGCCAAACTAGCAATAATTGAACAGGGGTGACCAACCTTGCTAACCATTAATAATGAATTATTCTATGTAAATCCGATTAGTATTATCAAAAATACTACTGAAGTAATTGTGTGTTCATATAATAGGTGTGGAACGATTATTCACCCGTTTTTGCGTGATTGAGTAACAAACATCCAAACACCCACATTTTCACATTTATAATATTAGTTAGGATTAAGCATCAAATCATAATTTATACATATAATAAGTAAAAATATTGTGTCTGTACTTTTAGCACTTAACTAGATTATTAGAAAGCAAAAAAAGTTTTTCGAAATTTTTGTCTGTCTGTCTATCTGTATGTATGTTCACGTTTATCTCCGAAAGTACTGAACCGATTTATTTGCTTTGCTTTAACTCCGAATAACATCTAAACTTAGTTTCATCAAAATCGGTTCATTAAAAAAGTTATCGTTCAACTCGAAATTTACGCGGACGAAGTCGCGGGCAACAGCTAGTACATCATAATAATAAAATAGTAATCACTAAAATATACAACTTTTGTAAAGGTTGACTACTGGTTTTCACCATATTCAGCAAATAATGTAATATGAAATTACGTTGAATTATGTGCATTCAATATAATTGCTGACAAAAGAGTTAGCAGTAACTTATGTTGAAATCATGAGTTTTGTTTTAATTAATTAATAAATGTGAGACTAAATGTTATTGTAGCATTTTTTTTAGAATTGGTAATTTGCTGACTCGAAGCTCTAAGTATAATATAAAGGCAATTACCTAAGAATATAGAAATACTAGTTTCTGTCCCGAATTTGCGTAGAATATGTATTAATCTTTTGTATGAGCTATCCGATTAAAATCCATCCTATAGTTTTTGCGTGAAAGAAAAACAGACATACAAAGTTTTAACGCTTATTAACGTTTATTACGATTCATCATCATCATCATATCAGTCTTTATAATTGGAGCCACTGCTGGGAAACAATACCTCTCCTTGTCGACGGAGGATGTTTGTAGGAAGAATCCCACCACGTCGCTTGTCCAATGCGGATTGGTGAACGTAGTATAAGGTGATCATTACTCATTTGTTGATCAACTAGTATCCTTCTATAACACCCACTAGAGGATACGAGTAGTATATCAACGATTAATTAGTCATAATAATCAAAAGAATCAATACATAGGCTAGTTGTTTGTATTACTAAACGATATTGGTACGCTGTGGTGATTGGTAAAAGTGATGAGGAAGATTAAACGTAAACTGTGAGTGTGCAGGATTGCACACCATTTTTAATATATTTGTTTTTTTTATACCTATGAATGACATTTTGACATTTTTGATGTATTATGTTTTTTGACGTTTTAAATTGATTTTAAAATATAACTCTAAAGCTTGTCACTGCCTTACTAATTTGCTAGATTTCCTCATTATTTTACCTTTTACACAATATACAGTCCTTTCCGTTACAGTGAGTTTATTTTCAGTACTTTTTACCTTGCATGTCATGAAAATAAATTAATATTATTTTTCATTTACTCAAATCATTTTTATTAGAACGTGAGTAACAAGCCTTATTATTTTAATCAAACTTGTAAACTGAGACCTGAAAATGCATTTAATTCAATTTGTCGACAGAGTTGTTATTGCTGATAAGGGATATTCGTAAGAATGCTTCGAAAACCTTAAGACTAAATAAGAATATAAAAGCTGTGTTTATTTATGAGTAATTTAGTGCATGTCTTGGTAGTGATCGAAAAACACAAGAGTTTTCCTCTGGTTTCAGAGTTCACGTTTGACGAAGTTAGAGTGCATGTTGGCACAGATACTTATCCGGGGATCCCGTCCTGGAAGCCAGGAAGCCCCAAGTTTGTTAAGTTCTGTGATCATTATTGCACTGCTACACTTAGTTACACGCCTCTATAGCCTGAGATAGAAGACCTTGAAAATGTGTTTAGTAGGTTGCAATCGAACATGCTAATGTATACCGGTTACAGTCAAACCACACAAGTGTTTTCCTTTGGGTTGAGGGATATATTTTGGTTGGGTTAGTGTATTTTATTTACACAGATACTTACCCGAGGATCCAGTCTGGAAGCCAGGAAGCCTCATGTTTGTTAAGTTCTGTGTATATATTATTACGCTCTTCCCTTGCTAAAATCCTCAATGGCCCGAGGTTGAAGACCATGAAAACGTGTTTAGTAGACTGAAATCGAGTATGCTAACTAAGACGTCTCGCGATCGAACCACACAAGTGTTTTCCTCTGGTTTCAGAGTTCTCGTTTGACGAAGTTAGAGTGCATGTTGACACAGATACTTATCCGGGGATCCCGTCCTGGAAGCCAGGAAGCCCCAAGTTTGTTAAGTTCTGTGATCATTATTGCACTGCTACACTTAGTTACGCGCCTCTATAGCCTGAGATAGAAGACCTTGAAAATGTGTTTAGTAGGTTGCAATCGAACATGCTAATGTATACCGGTTACAGTCAAACCACACAAGTGTTTTCCTTTGGTTGAGGGATAAATTTTGCTTGGGTTAGTGTATTTTATTTACACAGATACTTATCCGAGGATCCAGTCTTGGAAGCCAGGAAGCCTCATGTTTGTTAAGTTCTGTGTATATATTATTACGCTCTTCCCTTGCTAAAATCCTCAATAGCCCGAGGTTGAAGGCATGAAAACGAGTTTAGTAGACTGAAATCGAGTATGCTAACTAAGACGTCTTGCGATAATTTCGTAAATAAATTTCTCGCGTAGGAATTGCATGTAACTTTTCTAGTTACATATAATCCTATGGAGATACATTGTTAATAAAACATCATACTGGTGGAAATAGCTTGTACCTAATTTTAAATAATTTTTATTGATCGCCACACATAAAGCCTCTTCATAATTTTCACTACTACTATTGGGCATTCTGGCACACTTTTTCACGACATTGATCGAACGATAATTAGATCAATGGAGTACACATAACATAAAAACTCTTCATAATTTTCAATACTATTATTGGGCATTCTGGCACACTTTTCCACGACATTGATCGAACGATAGTGAGATCAATGGAGTACACATAACTTAAAACCTCTTCATAATTTTCAATACTATTATTGGGCATTCTGGCACACTTTTTCACGACATTGATCGAACGATAGTGAGATCAATGGAGTGTCAAAAAAGTGTGCCAGAATGCCAATAATCCCCTACTTCGATACTTTACAGATTATCAATCTATCGAGTGTTAATTTATGTTTCAGTTAAAATAAATAAACAATAATGCTGACTAGCTCAATGCATTTAATGGAAAAATATCGATCCCAACCATCAACATCAAAAATGTCAGAAGATCGCGATGTTGGTTCTAGTATAAGTAGCATAATCAATATACCATTAAATCAACTGTTATAAAAGTACGAGAAATAGTTAATTAAATAAAAAATATTGTCGTGCATTCGAATAAGCTCTGCTATCATTAAAGAATGTAAAGTTGTTTTATTGAGGGAATTGAGAAGGAGGTATGAGATGATTGAATTAAACGATCATGCAGCCATTGCTACATTTTTACTAAGGTTTAAAAATCCACATTTTCAAGATCTCTCTGCATGCAAGGGCAATACATGGAAGGGCAATTCAAAAACTTGAACTATGGATTTCGAATAACTAAGTAGCTCAAATGAGTCAGAAGATCACGTTTCATTTATTGCATCACCTGAATACGATTTTTGGAAACATCACAAGGAGTTAGCACACGGACACAAGAAGAAAAAGAAATCTTATCAAGGAGATGAAGTTTCTCTTTATTTATCAACTCCAGTGGTTTCTCTTTAAAGTAACCCATTTACAGAATGGGAGAATATAAAGTTTCTTTGTCTTTACAAGTATGCACAGCAATATTAAATTTTTGTTGCATCATCAGTTTCTAGCGAGTGCCTTTTTTTCCAAATAGGGTGAAACAATGTCTCAAACAAGGAATAAATTGTACTAAGAAGCGCAAAACGTTTATAATAAAACATTTTTTTGACGTGACATCGTCTTAAATTAGGTTGCGGCTGGGAGTCACTTATGAAAAAGTGTAACGCTCGGTAACGTTACGATGAGTCACCGAACGAGAGAGAGGCCCGCCGAATGCCTTGCGTCTCTCTCCCACTCAACTATGATCGGTCTGCCGCGCGCGCAGCACTAGAGAATTAGGCGCATTGAATCGGCGCATGCTTGTGTCTCTGTCTTTGTCTTTCTCGAACGTTCTTGGCGTTGGAAAAACAAGAAAGCGTCATAATACAAGTTCACACGTGTGGTTAAAGTATCGTCAGCTGTGTCTGTAGTGAAAATGTGGAGTGCTTAGATTCGTCATTTACAACAACTACAACAATAAAGGTAAATAATTGTACACTGATATTTCATTATCGTAAACTATGATTGATTGATTAATTGTTAGATTGACACAAAAGTTGAGAAACTGAGTTTTTTTCATTCAATTCCTTGTTCCTATTGTGCAATTTAATTATATTCATATCAATAAATATTCTACCGAGAAAAAGACGTTGTCACGTAAAATCTTCGCCAATAAAACCGACTTTACAGGCAACCATTTTTTTCCTTCTTAATTTTGTTTTGATTATTGTCCTTCAACGTTCAACGCTAGTTCCCTCAAAACAAGATATAAATAAAAAAGAGCTAAATGTATCGATATCAGTAAATATCGATAATTTTAGGATTATTTGTTTAAGTTTTATCGAAAAAAGATTTGAGAACTATCGAAATGAATAGGTATCGATACTTTAATGGTTTCGGAACATCTCTACTCCAGATCGATCTAGGCGGCTCGACCGATGTGCCTGCCGATCAAACTCAGCCTAAACTTAAGCTGTAGCAAGCCTTTTTTTCGTTACTAAGTAACGGGTACGCTATCTAGTACCGAGTAACGAAACGTTACTCACGAATATATTTCGTTTCTCACATGTTTCGTATCATGGCAATATACACTGTTTCAAACACGCAATGTACCGTTGATGCGTCTATTGAAACGTTCCTAGCTGATTGTATGTTTTGCCGCGCCATATTCTTATAGGAATATGTACTAGGCGCAGCATCGCAACATTCGTAATTTGAATTTGAAGAAATAATACGTATACATACCTATTACATACCAAATTGCGTATGGTATGGTGCACCCGGATGTCAGACTGAACGTCGATTACGATTCGTTTCTCTAACATAACATTGCATGTTATGAGGTATTAGAAATAACGATACGACAGTAACGAGTACTGATTGTTATAGGTAGTAACGAATACATACGGGTACGTGTTTTTCCGTTACTTTTACACCTCTAGCCTATACCAATGGTCCTAATAACCCTGTAGCTTGAATTGAAAGCGGCCTCTCCTCAGGAGAATCCTTTTGCTGTTATTAAGCACAGAAGGACTAAACTAAGACAAAATGAGAAAAATGATAATATTTAGTAGGTATCAAATTTCAAAATTAATAAATATCTCCTCACAGCTTCGGTAAATGACGTAACTACGATAACTACTGAGAACTAAACAGTTCTCAGATTTAAACGTTATAGTTCCGCAATATCTAGTGCAAGTAATATTTCACTCTAGAATGTCTAAATGACATTTGTCAACACTATTAAGAAGCCTTCATTTCTTTTTTGTTAATGGTTTATTGGCAATGGATACAGAGTCCTTAAGCCTAAAAGAAGCCTTCAAAAATATCAATGTTACCATTCAGCAACATTTTCGTACACAAAAGTAGTTGTAAATGTTTTTTCAGCAACATAAGTTATTCTGATTTATATTAAACTTAAGTTTAAGAAAAGGAATGTATGAAAACAAGTTAAATAATTTATGTTCTGTTTGATATAAAGGTATGCTTAGCTTAGCTATGCTAGATATTTAACAATACGCCCCTCTAGAGGCCGGGGGGCGTCGTCGGTGGAAGAGATCGGGGGAAGTAGTGTAGCCTCCCCAAAGAAGGGCTCTCCTGTATCCGCAGGGGAGCGGAGGTTGGGGGGTTCCCGTATGTGGCTTGGCGTTCCCGGGGGCTCCCTACATGCCTGAGGAAGGCCATTCCTGAGGTTTTTAGTGGGTAGGCCTCCCCCTTCTGGGGAGGAGAGCTCCACAGAACGCCGCAGCCGGGGTATGCAATTTAATGCATTTTCTTAGGGAAACAAAAAAAAAATATTTTTAACAATATCTTATCCTTTATTATACTTATAACTTTTTATTTTTTGTTTAAAGTAATTATAAATATAAAAAAAAGTAACACAACGAATTTTTATGCAACAACGGAAATCCAAAATTTTTAGGGGTACAAACCCGCGTCTTATTTATTTATTTATTTATTTATTTAAAGGTATACTTACAGCTAGTATATACAGCATTCTGACAATAATACAATCGTATAAGAAAATTATCTAATATACAAGCCACTTAAAAGTATACACAACATTTAATTATAAAAATCTAAAATAATCTAAAATAATCTAAAATAATACGAAAACATAATATAGAAAAAAAAAACATAAAAATTGAATAAATTTATTTAAATGATTTATTGAATAATAATTAGTAGGTATAATAATTAATTTAATAGGTAATAATTAATATGGTAAGGTAATATAAAATAAAATGTCAATGTGAAACAAATATAATAATAATTAATATTTTAAGCATGCACAAATTTTAGACCTAAGTTTAGTGAGGGAATCATGGAAAATATCCAGATCTGGTATAGATGCATTGCATTCATTAAATGTACTGCAGATACGACACAGTGGTGCGTGCCTACCAATGTTAGTCCTGCAGTTGGGGACTTGAAAAGTGTGAGTTATTACTTTTCTTGGCAAACGTCGGGGAATAGATTTTTTAGCATTGGCAAGATAACTTCACATTTAATGTCACCGTTAAAGCATTTTTTTAAAAACAAAACATCAGAAAGTTTACGTCGATTTCGCAATGACTCAAGCCTGAAAGTGTCCATCCGATGTTTGTAGGAACTTCTATGGGAGATAGATTGTGAAACGAATGCCAAGTGTTTAGTGACTGCTCGTTGAAGGGATTCAATACGCTGGGAATGGGTTACATACATTGGATTCCACACTACACTAGCAAACTCAAGTTGACTTCGGACTAGGCTCTTATAGAGTATTAGTTTTGAGCAAACATTAAAATTTTGTGTATTTCTCCGTACGAATCCCCACATTTGAGCTGCTTTTTGTAAAATCTGAGAAATATGCTTGTTAAACTTGAGTTTGCTATCGATAAGGACACCCAAGTCGCGAATCTCTGTGACACACTTCAAATCGTTATTGTCTATATAATATGGCTCGACTATTGCTTGGGTCTTATTTGTAAATGTGATCGAATAACACTTATTTGGGTTCATAACCATACAGTTATCCTGACACCATGCATGCATTCCGTTTAGGTCACATTGAATTAGAGAGCAATCATTTGGTGTTTTTACAGATTTATATATTTTTATGTCATCAGCGAATAATTCGAATGCACAGTGTTTAATATGTTGAGTGATATCATTAATATAAATATTAAATAATAATGGACCTAAGTGAGAACCTTGAGGGACACCAGAGCGAGCCAAATAAGCTTCTGATTCGAAGCCTTGCACAACCACTGATTGAAGCCTGTCTGACAGATATGACCCAAACCAGTTGAGTAGCTGCGCATTCACTCCATATGCTTCCAGCTTCTGGCACAAAAGTGAATGGTTTACCTTGTCAAAGGCAGCGGTAAGATCAGTGTAGATTGCATCTATCCTACCACCCTTGTCCATTTCACTGGCAACTTGAGATACAAAGCAAAATAGATTAGTATCAACTGAGCGGCCAGTTCTGAAACCGTGTTGATGTGGCGATAAAAAGGGTTCGAAATAGTTTGAAACTACAGTATAAATTAATGATTCGAAAACCTTTGACGGGCACGATAGTATCGAAATTGGTCTATAATTCTTAACGTTGTTTCGATCCCCTTTTTTGTAAATAGGAACAACTCTAGCCTTTTTCCACGTAGAAGGAAATCGACCCGTCGACAATGAGTAGTTAAAAATTAAAAATAATGGAAAGCTTAAGGTCTCAGCACACTTTTTATAGAAAAAAGATGGAATCGCATCCGGCCCAGCACTCTTTATAGTTAGACGGTCAAGGGCCTTATGTACTTGAGTTAAACTCAATTCTATACATGATATTTGACTGCTATGGTGACACGATATAGATTCACGACCTGAATCCCCACCCGTGAATACTGAGGAAAAATGTGAGGCAAATAGATTAGCCACACGTTTTCCATCTGTGGCAACATTGTCTCCGTCGTTATGCATGGATGAGGGGAAAGATGAGAAACGCTCATTACGTTTGCCATTAATATAACGCCAGAAATTTTTGCTATTAGTTTTGACTGATGCTTCGATAGATTTAATATACTTTTGATGATTATTAGAGAGAAGTCTATTGCATCTTTCGCGAAGGAGATTAAACTCAATATGATCACGAGGGTTCTTATATTTTTTGTAACGTGCATGTAATTTATTTTTTTCTCGAAAAAGTTTTATTAAAGATAATCCAAACCAAGGGGGATACTTTTTCTTGTTTACTTTATGAATAGGGACATGTCGATGAATGACAGGTCTAATGAGTGAGTAGAAAACCTCAACCATCTCATCCACTTGTCTGCAATTGCCCAATTGTGATTGCCAATCTATACTATCCAATTCCCTCACTATAACTTCATAGTCGGCTTTAAAGTAGTTATATGATTCATTGACATCATTTTTAAGTTTGGAAGGTTTGCTGTTATCAGCTGTAAATAAGAGAGCTGGATGGTGCGCATCAATATTGCTAAGTATGTCATCAGGGACAGAGACTACCCCTAAAATTGAATTACCAAGCACTAAATCAAGAATTCTACCGTTAGCATTAAGAATATTATTGCATTGGTCAAGATTTGAGTTATATAAGAAATCCGTCAACAAAGTCTCCCTTGCATTACAATTATGAACAGGAACGAAAGAGTTTGCTTTACCGGAGTCTTTCCATGAAATACCACCCAAATTGAAGTCGCCAAATACAAGGACATCATTAACCTGTTCTAATACTCTGTTTGTGTTACTAAAAAAGGTACTGAGCACCTCCAAACTGGCTGGTGAGGGTATATAGACTGCACAGATTGCAAGGTTTCTATTGACACCATTTGTACGTAATTTAAGCATAATCCAAATATCCTCACAGCCAGATTCCCATTGTGTGAGCCGTTGCGAGTGATAATCACGCAAAACTGCTATCAAGACGCCTCCTCCATCCAGCTTAGAACCATTTTCAGAAGTTATGCGATCTCTACGATACAAGTCATACCTCGAATCAAAAAGCTCACTGTCCCTGATGCCACAATTTAGCCATGTCTCTGTAAACACAATGATGTCGTAAGAACAGTTCAGAACATTCGTATAAAGCTGATTAGTCTTAGTTCGTAAACCACGAGTATTTTGGTAGTAAACTGTGAATGTGATACAAATGTTAATTGAAAAATAGCATTATTAGAATTACAATAAAAAGAGAGAGAAAAAAAGAAAAAAAATATAAATATACAATACTAAGTGATATTTTTTAAATTGTCCAAACTGCGTATTGTCAATGCTTGGCAGGTCTCATTTTTACGTATATATATGCGCCCATTCCGAACCCATACAAATTTGAAGCCTTTTTCTTTGGCTTTTTGTCTCGTTGCTGCGTGAAGGCGTTTATTAGCAGGTGTAAGGTGTTCAGCAACAAATACTGGAGCTTTCGTACCGGCAATCCCCAAGTGATGAGTGTTTAGCTTATTTTTTTTTCTTTTTGATTTGTTATATGTTTGCACTCCGGCAAGCAGTTGATCCCGTTGGCGTGGTGTCCGTAGTTTAGCTACAACCAAGCGTGGGCGCGGATCATCTCTATTTGTTTTCGCAACTCTAGTCACTTGAATAAAATCTTCTTCCTTAAGGGATACATTAATGGTCTTGGCTAATTGCATAATACAGTTAGTAAGATTTTCATTCCGATGCTCGGGTATTCCATTTATTTCCACGTTACTTTCTCTTTGGTGCTGTTCAGCTATAGCTAGCCTTGATGTTAAGTCTGCAACAGTTACATTAAGCATAGCATTGTCCTTCTGTAATTTTTCCATATGTTCTGTTGTCGAGGCTTGCTGAGATTTTAATTGTTCAAAATGATGGTTTAGGAACTGAATTGAGTCTTGAAAGTCAGACAGTTTTTTTGTTAGGTCGCATATTTTTTCTTCAACAACAGCTGCAACAATATTTCTTACCATCATCGATAACTCAGTCTTAAATCCATCGAACATGCTGCGAATGTGACGATTTGTGGCTGGTGCATCTTCATCTAAATCTGTAGCCTCGATGCTTTTCTCAGTCGTAACATTGATAGGAGAAGATGTGGATTGTTTATCGTTGCGCAAAGAGGAGGGTTTTTGACGATGCGTAACATTACGGGAATCATCTTTCAAACTTTTGTTGCTATAATCTTCGTCTCTAAAGCGACCGGTTACAGGAGAATTAGCATTATCTGATTTTGGTTGTTTGCTCTTGCAAGAACAACAAACCCATGAAGTCTTTTTTTCAGGCAGCATAGCATAAAAACGTTTCTCATTCGATCCTGCGCAGTGTAGATCGTATACATCATTGCACTGTGAACATGTTAGGTACAGTTTATCGCTGATACGAGTACGACAGCCCGCACAGGATACTTTGGCCATCACAATTATTTATTTCGCGACAGTAAACGGCAAGGAACCACGTAAGTAATTTATAGTTAATATCGAAAAACAAAACTTTTTTTTTTTTTTTTAATAATTTGTATGTTGTTGTTTAATTAAAATATTTCACAAGAATAATAAAATAAAGTAAAAAATTTTGTAACAAAAAAAAAAATGTCACTGATAGTGATTCGAACTCGTGACCCGTAGCGATTGAAATAAGCATACGGGCAATCGGCTAATTTCGCTTTGTTTGATAATGCGAATTTACCGATATAAACTGTCAAGCAGAATATCAATATTTAGTTTGGGGGTTAGTCTGAAAAGATCCAATATAAAATTTACACTCCACTTTCGATACACCCACACTATGCAATCCTATTTTAGGGAATAGATCATTTATTCTGCTGAGTATGCACTAGATTTTCACTGTTATATGCGCAGACACACTTGTACTTTCTAGTTCCACAATGTATTCACAGAAATACACACATTAGTGTACCCTTTTAAAATTATTTCTGACGAGCCTTAGTTACTACGTCTTTCACTCAGACGGTGAATGAATGAGTCTTTAACATGCTTTGATTATAATTTGACCAGTTCGGCCACGGAGTATCAAGAAATCTGTAAAATTTTAAAATTTATATGAAAATAATCTTTATTCAACATACCTACATATTGGTTTATTTCATTATGAGACTTTTTATTATAGCTCGGAGTTTTATTATTTATGTTCAGCCGTGTATAACCAGGTAAATTCAGATAAAAAATAAAATAACAAACAGAAAAATGGCTTGTTTCGTCACGAATCTATTGAAATGAACACATATTTTTTTGTAATTATCATTATCAATCGCATTTAATAGGTTACATTTGGGTTACACTAATAAAATAATAGTTATAAGTTTTTAAAGTTCCAATTTGGTAGATTTTGAGGTGATTTAGTAGAATGGTTTGTTGAATATAGTCACACTAACCGATTTAAAAAGTGGAAAACCAGTTTTTCTACCGATCACATCGACGTTGCGCGCGACAAACGTTGGCATGTCGTTGATTTTTTGAAAATCAAATCTTACGATTTATAATTGGAAATTATCTATATAGTCCGATTTTAATATACAATATTTTGCAACTAAATTATTGGAAAAGTAATTGAAAACACTAATTTAACTTCTGAAATGAGAAGTATGTGGAAATATTAGGTGTGTCGTGTTCGAGTTTTAACTTTTGTTTTGACGTGAATACAAGTGTTTTGTTTAAATGATAGCATTCAAGATTTAATAAGCAATGTATAACCACGAGTTTGCCTCATTTATTTTGTTATGATCACTGTCACCTATACGTACAGTGATTTCGATATCGGCATTAATGTAAGTAAAAGTATATTTAACAAACTGTATATTAGCTATTACATGCTCATTATGAGTATGATCTATATTTTTGCATTTGTAAATCAGAAGCCGTACAATATTGTTGTAAGTAACAAGAAATGATCATCATTCAATGGAAAAATAACTGTAGATATTATGATTTGTTATACTTTGATGGTTACATACTATTATATTTTACATTCTACTGGTAAGTTCTTGACTTGTATCTCAATGTATGGTAAATAGCAATATGGCTTAAACAAACTTCATATGTAGGTACTTGTTAATAAGTAAATGACTAATAATATTATTAAAAATCCTTAATTATTTTGCAAATTCAGAATCTGTATAATATATACTTGTATATTATTTCAAATGGTTTTTAAGAATTAGTAAAATATAGTATAAATAATATTTATTCCAGATGTTGACATTAAAAGAGCCACAACGGTGAAACATACAAATATCCTAATGCTTACAATATCATATGAACTTGGCTAAGACATGTAGCCATGGCCTGTAATAAGGCTCTGTACTCTGTTGGTGTGGTCGT
The DNA here is from genome assembly GCA_036419045.1 of Scirpophaga incertulas. Taxonomy (NCBI): domain Eukaryota; kingdom Metazoa; phylum Arthropoda; class Insecta; order Lepidoptera; family Crambidae; genus Scirpophaga; species Scirpophaga incertulas. Next base: position 15,487 of record JAYEAL010000054.1, read on the forward strand.
CTTCGGCTTCATTTGCTTTGTGATTGGGGCAGTTGCAGTAGGCCTTCCCAATTGGGGATACTTCTACAGTTGTGAGTAGACTATTTATTTACTTTGACATCATACTAGTGGAAAATGTATTTGTAATTTGGTTAATGTAAATTATTGTATATATCATGGACTTATCATAAAAATTTATTAACTACCAAAATCATCAAGTACTGTTAAATGCACAAAAAATATATATTTATGGTTTCAATATAAAACATAATTTCATTATTTTTTTACTTTTAAATTTTACACATCCAATACATTATTTTATACCTTCTCTAGCTTTGGTGATCAGCTAATGGACAGACTAAAACCACTATATGTGATGTTTGTCATTTCAAGACCACACTCCAGAAAAAAAATAATTACACATTCAAATAAGTGCTAAAATAATCTGTGAATAATGAATGCTTTATTTTTTACTTCCAAAATTTGTATTGATCTATGGTCTATGTGAAAATACATTCGAAAAAAAAAAATGTCTTAAATATATATTTTTTGCATTTGGTAAAATGTTAGAAATATTATTTGTTTATAACTTCTAATGTCTTTATATATTCGTAATATGTTTTTTTTAGAGTAATTACAATGTAATACAAATAAGTTATTTAAATAATAAATAGAATATCTGTGAATAAATATTAGTGAGTCTTGAAAATTGCAAATTTCCACTTTTCTTGGCACAGTTGATGGCATTTCTCTATTTGGTGTGCCACACTGAAGAGAATATTGAATCAAATATGAATTTCTTCATCCACTTAATATTTTTGTGTTCATGAATTCATACAATAAGTTTAAAAAAAATGTTACATACTTATTATTTTATTTAAAATATCATTACTTTTCTGAAATTTAGTACTTATTTTGTAAATATGATAAAAGAGTGTGAAAAATTGTTTTATATATTTTGAAATGTTTTTGAATATTACTAAACACCCAAACAGCTTGATATAACTGACCTTTTAATTATTCACTTTTAAATACTAATTTCAATATTATACTGTGTTTAAAGACATGTAGAAACACATAGATACCTTAAGAGTAGATTTTCTTTTTCTGACCCCCAAGTCTGAATTAATGTTTATAAAAATTATTATTCTCAATAAAGATTATATAATATTTGAATTCTGAAACTTGTAATATCTCATAACATTTTGTACTTTATGAAATATTTTCGAGTCCAAAGTCAACTTTCTCATACTTAAGATTTGAAAGAGGGAAAGAATATTTTGACTATAGTTTAAATATTAAGTTGAAACTCGAACTTTGTTCTGCTTAAATTAGAGATGAAACAGATAGTGATTTGGCCGGATACCGAATACCGGATATTCGGCTAACTACGAGGCCGGAGCGCCGGATATCGGCCACCGGATATTCGGCCGCTTATCGCGTTTCATATATGTGTGTGTATGTGCAAAATAATCCGTTACTAATATTATAAATTCAGTCTGTTTGTCTGCTACTCTCTCACGCCTAAACTAAAGAACTGATTTTGCTGAAATTTGATACAGAGATAGATTAGACAACGAGAAACAATATATATAGGCTTAAAATCTTTTGTATTCCACAGAAAAGCGCGATATAGACGAGTTTAGGGCGTAAAGCACTCAGCGCGAACGGTATCGCGGGAAACATCTAGTATTCGGTATTCGGCCGGATAGTGCCCTACTATCCGGTATCCGGCCGGATAGTGAAAATAGGCCGGATAGGCGGATACCGGATAGTTACCGGATATCCGTTTCATCACTAGCTTAAATGTACATACAGTTAAAAAATTATGTAAGAAGTAGGTACTTATATAATTTTTAACCATCTTATAACTCAATATGATAACTTGCATTTGTACAACTTGATAAATTTCCTTTAAAGGCAATCATATATTAGATCAAAATTGTCTGTGTGTACTACTTGTGTTAACTTTTGTTTTTCCAATCTGTTATTACTTAGAAACAATACATACAGTTATGCTAGCCGAATCCCAGTATCATCCTACAGTAGAATCCTGACTATCCAGATGCATATCACAGTTCCTTTTAATTCATACAAAAACATGCGAGTTATTCCTAACCAACCAATATTTATCTTATATTTAGAGTATCGAAGAATTGATAGACCTGAATGTATGATACAATTACTTTATGTGAATTATTCGTGCTAGCTTATAAATAAATGTTGAATCAAATAGGAACATTTTTAAATTACATTGTTTAGTTATTTTATTAAATACAATATTCCTTATTTGGATTGTACTGGATCATTGGAATTTTACTGTACCACACTTTACGATAGTGTATAATACTCTTTTGAATTTAATAAGTCTAATAAATAATGAAAAAGTATTTTAAATTAAATAAAATCTTTGGAAATAAAGTTTCACCTTTATGCACTGTATTTAGTCCCATTAAGCAAAATCAATGCACAAATTCTTTCAGATGATTCCGACATTCAAATCTCAATGCAGTCATACTATTGTAAGTACTTTTCCTTACTTCATTTTAACCAAAATGATAACATCCTACTAACTGTAAGAGGTGGTGGTTTACAAGATGAGATTTTATATTATACTTTTTTGAATATAAACTTGCTATTTGCCATAATCATTTTTATAAACTCCTATATTATTAGTAGTATAGTTATTACGATGACAGAACTGAAAAGGTTTGTGTTGCATAATGTTAACATTTGTAAATACATATAATTGGTAATCTACTAGGAAACTGAAAAAATAAAAAAAAATGTCAGATATAAATCAATTTCAAAATGTTTTATTTAATCTAAAAAAGAACTACAGTTCTAATGCTGGAGACCTGAAAAAAGTCAAATTTTCTATATTTATTAATTTACATCAAGAATTTGTCTCTACACCATAGTGTAGATGTTATGCTAGTAGAATTGAAAGGAAATGCTGCTCAATGATTTGGCATTTCCTAATTCTGTAAGTGCAAAAAAAATACAAAGGAAGATTTACTCAAGTACTCAGGAATTCATGGTAATAGCTTCAGGTGTTACAGCGTGCATGCTTTGTGACGTTTCATCAACACCTCTGCAAAATGAGCTTTAAAAACTTTTTTAACCATTATATTGCTATAAATTTGATGTTACGTAGCTGAATACTTATTATATTTGATTATCTTATCTGCTATATTGTGGTGAGTCAGAATTCAGTTTTATAAAAAATAAATAAAAGCGATTGTTTATTATTTCAATGAACATAAAATTTTGTTTCTTTCCAAAAATCGAACAATAAGATGAGCCCTTACCTATATTTTTATTTTTCTGCATAGATTTAAATTGTATGTTTATATTTATTTGTAGTATTATGATATACTATCAAGCTATATACGAATACGTATATAATTTACTAGCTTTCTGCCCGCGGCTTCGCCCGCGTTGATTTCGGGATTGGGTCTATAGAGGGTTAAGGGCCATAGCTTTTGCCCACGACTACATATGCGCGGAAGTCGGTTTATGGAGCGAAGGTTTTATCGCGCTTCCATGGGACTATCCGTTTTTTCCGAGATAAATAATACCGCAAATCCTTGCTCAAGAATCACTATATCTATTGTTGAAAACCGCATGAAAATCTGTGCAGTAGCTTTTGAACGAAGCCTTTATTGCGCATCCCGTAGGATCTGTCGATTTTTCCGGGATAGAAAGTAGCCTATGTTACTCGGGGATAATGTAGCTTTCCAAAGGTGAAAGAATTTTTGAAATCGGTCCAGTAGTTTCGGAGCCTATTCATTACAAACAAACAAATCTTTCCTCTTTATAATATTAGTATAGATAGGTCATAAAAACATGATGAATGTATTCTGTTTAAAAAAAACAACAGATGAGTTATACGTTGAAGAACGTAAGGTTAACATCATTAATATTTTAATGTACGTACCTAATACCAATATCAGTTATTACTATATTTTAGTAATTGATTAGTATGGAAAACGTGAATTGCAAAATCAGCTAAAGAACAGAAGCCATTATTTTGTATGTGAATTTACATATAATATAAATAACTGTTGGCTGTATGCGCTAATAATACGTTAAATATTTTTTCATTATTTGCATACGCAAGTAATGTATTTATTTAATAAAAAAACCAGACCCTATCGACGGAAGTGGCACTCGCAGGCACCGTGCGCCTGTGCCGCCTCGAAGTGGGGCAAACCGCGCAACAGTATACTGTTACCTTTGCCTTTCTAAGTCCCTAGTTACAAGATGAGATAAGCCGTACAAAAGTTATTTTTAATTTACTCCAAAGATCGCATCTCGATTGACAATGACAGCTGAGTACAGTTAGCATATAATTTAACAATATGAAAACATTATTGTTATTATGCAAAAGTAGTTACGTTGAATTGAAGATTTTTGTTTAGTTTGATTAGATCTGGAATACACAATTAAAATCATAATGTCAAATCGCAATGAACCTAACTGTACATGATATATTATAGAGAAGCCTAGTACTATAATGCTCCCGTCCCTCTTAACTATTACATGCTTTCATCTAATTATTCGGTTCACATAATTATACGGTTTGCTAAGGTCTGTGAAACATGTTAAAAATGAATTGACCAATCAATCTAATGTTAAAAGTTAATTATGTGTAAATTATATTTTAAAATAAATGAGATACATCTGCGAACGGAATTGATATTATTATAAAGTAAATATGTACAAATGTATAATGCCTGTTTACTCTTGCTTGTGGACCGACAGTGTATTAAAAAAAATGTGGCACGCCCGCCAAACGGGTTATTGACCCGCGAGACCTTTGTGTGACAAAACTTGTGGGAGATGCTCCAGCGGTCGGCGCAGACTTTTTTCAATTCGTGTACATATATACAGTGCTTACTATTTTACTCTTTGTAGTCTGTTAAATAATTACAAATTTTAATTTACATCCAGAATTAATTTCGTAAAATATACGCATAATTAATACCAATAATATAATATAATTAAAAACGGGCCTATTTTTAAACTCTATGTAAAATTTTTAAATCCCTTTTCTGCATTTCAAATTATTAGAAATGGCGCGAAATGTTTTCATAACCATCAAAGTAATTTACTCTAAACTAAGATGCATCGTCTAAAAATAAAATAATAAGCATATTTTTGCTTGAAGGAAACTTATTACATATGTAATTTGTTGCAAACTTTTCATTATCCTAAATTTAAACCTTGTAAATGCTATGCTTACCACTATTTTATTGTCTGCCGAGTAACTGTTATTGAGTTTTGTCCGTATCGGATTCCATCAATGGGAAGACGTGACAATGCCATTTTTTCGACTGACAGCCAATGACCTCGGATGCCAAAACTTATTTGAAGGTTCGTTTTTTCCCTTCGGACGATTAGTCTTCAGTGTCTTCATCGTCCGTGACATTGATGCTAAATGAAGTGCCCATCTGTCTTGTAATTCATTAACAGTTAATTTTGTAACGCTTTCAGTTATGCATCTAGCTTTTTGTGCGTACACGTGAAAATAATCCGTTGTCTAGGCACCTATTTCGAAGCGTTCGTAATTCTTTTGATCCTCAATTTTGCTATTCCAAGTTATCGATATACGTCTAAATTAATCAAATATTATAGAATTATCTTTTTGGAAGCGTACCATTTACCGAATCGAGGGCGATATATATCGTAGATCCATTAGTTTTACAAATGGTTTTATTTTCTTTGATATTTCTTTAAATAAGGTGGCACCTACACAAACTGCCCATAGAATATGAATCGTGTGAGGATATTGAGATTTCATTAATGTTGTATTACTTAAGCAATAAGTAAGTTGTAGTGTTTAAAGAAATTCTTTATTGTTATTTGTACTTCCAAACAATCAATGGCATATTGGGTACGTAACTAATCTCAGTACAACATCATTCATCATCATTCATTTCAGCCAATAGACGCCCACTGTTGGACATAGGCCTCCCCCAAGGATCTCCACACACAGATCGGTCCTGCGCCGGAAATAGAGCAGGTTGCCGGATTTCAGGACCATCGTATCCTCACCCTCTCTTCGGATTTCGCATAGTCCTACAATACTCCAGCGAATTTGTCTCAATTCCTTTTCCAGTTCCAGCAGCCTCTCCTCGGTCCGCAGTGTGCGTACGTTATATGTTGCCAGGGTCGTTCGACGGTTAGTGTCCGCCGCCCGGGGGATTCTTAGCACCCCTGGCACCGGCACCGTACCAACGTCCATCGCCGTCGGCACGGCCTCCGGTTCCGCCGGGCACTAGGGGCCTTTCCTGTTGGGAAATAATCATTTGGGGGGTTCAACATATCTTACAATATTTTGAATTTGTTTTCATGTTAAAAATCAGAACAAAATTTCGAACGGTTTCTAAATACGCCTCGCTTTGGACTACAATAGTTGTTAGGTAGGTACTATGTTCCGATCTGTTTGTTCGAAGTTAAAAAACCAAAATGGGAACGAGCAGTGCTTTATCTGTTATCTTGATTTGTCGAGTGAGACTCGTATTTAGCGAGACTTTAGTTCGCAAGGTTTGTTTGATGTAACAATCGGATTTCCGTCTGTAAATAAACACCCAAGTCAGACAGACAGTTTACCATTATGATTGAGTTAACAAGGAAGTTTTAATAAACTCACTTTATTGCTGACTTGGATTGCGTAAATGTTCTCTTTTTTTAAGAAAAATACAAGTAGGTACTCATTAAATACCTTTTAAACTTTGTAACGTCGTTCGCGGTTTTCCTTGCCATACTCTTTTATCCTATTTTCATGTCTCTGTGATTGTGTGGCGTATAGTTTGAAATGTCCGAATGTGTCTCATCGTGTGGTTAACCGCTAGAAATGTGACAGTGAACAGGAATTTTCTACCGCAATATTACTCCACTGAGTAAAAGTTTTAAAGAACACTAACTAGTAATGTAGATTTCATAATAATAAGACTAACATTAGAAATTTAATCATGATTCTTATCACAGTTTTTATACGTCATCACAGAGATTCACAAGGCTCATCTGAGTTAGGTCTTAGTTAACTGCACTGGCTCAGTACAGGCTGGTCGACTTCATTATACACATTTCGAGTTTCTTTGTAGATGTCAGCAGGTGCTGACGATATTTACCTTTACCGTAGTAGCGTTAGTTAAATATACATTTGAAGGAATAGAGATTGCCTCAAGATCAACATGTAGGTAGTTTGACTTGCAACCGCTTGTAAACACATGGAAAAATAGCTTTTATTACGTAAGTAATAGAGACAGCCTCAGATCAACATGTATAGTCTGACTTGCAGCCTTAAAATAAACATGGGAAACTAGAGTGATGCAAGATACAAGTGGTTCCAAAATTTAATGTCTCGTTTCATCTTTTCAAAAATATCATAAGAAAGAGAAAAAATCGTGGATAAACTAAATCAGGCTTAACTAACTTTATTAATATGGACCAAAGGGCCAGTAAAAATATCGATACTTTTAAAGCTATTAATTATTATGTTCATCCCTAGTCAAACCATAGATTCTGACACCACATTTTTCGTTCTATGTTTCATAGACAAGACCACTAACGTGTGTTGTGTGTTAGAGACAAATCTTCCTTTTTATTAAAAATCGTTGATACTACCAAATGGTCATTAATATTTATCTAATATTTAATAATAAAAAAAAAAGATAAGTTTCTTTTTTTTCAAAAACGCTGTTCACAAACGCTGTTCGCTGTTTGGGCCCAAAGTGAATGATGTCCTTTAAAGTTAGAAGTATTGTGACCCCAATACATACTGTAGAAGGAAGTTGATTGTGGCTTAATCTACATACTGCACATACTAGTATATTGAAAAATTAATCGTAAAATTACATGCTATTGCTTTTGTTAATGGCTAAGAATAAATTGCCAGTGTACGTGATTATTACAAAGAAGTAGTCAAAAGGGCGGCGACGAAATGCGTTACTGATAATATTTTGGTCATAAATACTTATAAACGGACTTAGAACGGTGTGTCAAATGTATTATTTAGAGGTAATCTCACGCATTCATGTTCGATGAATAGAATGTTCGTCGACAGTACCCTTTGGATATTATAAAATCCTAGTATGATATTCTGCGCTAGCGTTGGAATCTAATATTACAGAGGGCTTAAGTTCCATGCTCCATTACTTGCTTCTAAAGGTTCTATTACTCTTAACAATTTTGTTCTTTTTACTTTCATAATGAACTGCAAACTTATTGCCTGTTACATAATACTGTTAAATATAACACAACAGATTAGGGCATGGACAGTCCTTTGCTTAGTATACACATAAACGGCGTAAGAAAAATGTTTACCCTTTTCTCTTTTTCATTATGAAGTATTCAAATGTGGACATTGGATTTTCTTTTGAACTTGCGTTACGTTAGCAACTGCAAAATGCCCCTATATCACACATTCTCTAATAATTAATCTTGGCCATTGTATCGTGATATCTAATTGATATCACGATGATCAATCTAATTGATTGTATATGATAACTTTCACATCTCTCCACAAATAAGGATGTATCACCAAAATATTTTTCGTTTAGCTTCCATTATGTCTATGAATTTGTAGAATATTGTATTACTGTATTGTAGTACTGAATAGCTTACAATCGAGTCTGAAAAGTCTGTCGTACACACGTGACAATTCTACAGGCAAATCAGTGACCTAAATAGACCTATCGGCTACCTGGACTGACGAGTATCGTTAAAGTTATCGCCGTACACTTTATTACTTATTGTGTTTCTACTAACACTTCTCTTTGTCGTGGGATAGTGAAAGCACTTGGAAAAATAATTCGAAAACCAAGCAAAATTCTTTACTTCTGTACAATTTTTAATTAATATTTTAGTGATGCTTTGCGAATTATTTAATGTCTTAATTAAGTAAGAATTAGCACCTTCCTCTTTGGCAATGAATATACATGAAACTAAAAATAAGATTGTAAGTTAATATGTTTAGTTAGCTATTATAAATGTTATTGACTATTCACAGGTAATATAGTTGAATTCTTCTTTAATGTCTAAGGAAAAAACATTCATTGTCTTGCAGTTTACTGACAACTTTTATGTCAAGGCTGCTACGAATTAAAACGTATTTTCCTTCTAAGGCTGAGTTATAAGAGGAAGGATAATATAATGTAATATTATTAATTATATATTTCTTTCTAGCTACTATATCAATTTACCCTTGAACGATTCAGGTATTCTGAGTATGTATTGTTACATAGATACATAATACTTTAGCATTTTGTGCATTTTGCATTTTGAGCTGACTCCACCTAATGGAAAAAGAAAGCAGTCGCCTCCATAAATATGATACAAAATGTATATGTTAGTCTTCAGAACATAACATATATGTTATTTATGTTTGAAAGTAATAATTAAAATTGAGGAAGCTTGTAAAAGTATATTTGGATCGATAGCAAGTGGGAAATTGTGATCTCTGTCTAACCCTACGAGAAAGAGGCGTGAGGCGTAATTTGTATGTATTCTTCAGAACAGAGGCTATGGATTTATTTTTACATTTTTAAAAACAGCAAGTGAATCAAAAAATACCCATACATCTTGCAAACGTATTTAGTAATGCATTCTCGCGTAAGCAAAATGATAAAAAAAAGACAAATTTAGATAAACTACAACCTGACTGACATACTTTTAATTCAGTTTATCAATTGTAAATGAAAGTTGCATAATTTAAAATCACACAAGTGATATAGTTTGAAATTAAATTATCGAAGAATGTTTAAGGAATTAGCCAAGTTGTTAGATAGAAACTACTTGCGTCTAAAAAAAAACTGTAATAAATGGACTTTAAAACTAATGTGAGCAAAAACGATCCTGTCGCTGACAGTGACTTCGTTCAAACAAGCATTGGAAGGAAATTTATAGGATGAAATGGCAGAGCACCGTCAAAAAAATTGAATATTTAATTATAAAGAATTTTTCCGAAATATAAATAACTTACATATTATACCTGCAGTATTGCTTGTAGACCATGATATAATTTTTACATGTCTGCATAAAATTCTTGAAGTAAAATGACGTTTTCTAGTTAAAACTTCACTATGCATCCACAATGACACAATGAGGTATAAGTTTTTGAGTATCTGAGCATATTTAATTTGCTTTACAAGATCGCCTTCGCCGTAAGAGTATCAGATTAAAATCTATAATGTACCTATATTTATTGTTATATATTTCAAACATCGAAAATATATTGGTACCTAGTTTCAAACTGAGAATGTTTCTGAGAATATTTTAGTGTTAATCGACATTTAAAAAGTTATGGAATAAATAACGTGATGCAATTGATTGACCTACTAGAGCAACATTGGTCATAGAGTTAATTGATAAGTCAACACAGTCGCGTGACTCATGCGACACTAATGAGGTGTAAATGTGTTACGTTAAGATCGCTCTCTCAGCTTTAGCTTAAGAAATAATTATGTATTTTGTACAATATCTATAACAATTAAAGCGCAACTGTGATTATTATTAGTTAACAATTTCAAAAAAATATAAATTTCAACTGAATTTCTTAGTATAAAAAATAATACAAATAAAACCATAATGATTATGATAAAAATTATCAAATTTATAAATTAAACACAATAAGTATAAGTAAGCTTGTTCCAATGTAAGGCTGCAAAAAACTAGAGGCTCTTTTATGGGGAAATGCAACAAAGGTTCACAAATTGTTTCCGATTTAATTATTCAGAGATTTAAATCATTTGTCAAAAATATGATGTCTTATGAAAAAAGGTTTATAAATACTGCTAAAAATTACTTAAGTGATAAAAATGTTTGGATTTTAATTTAATGACTCATTAGTTAGATTCAATATTTGTAAGACCAATTTCTGATTGACGACTCTGTAAATTTTTACTTTAGTCTCTCTGTATTTACAGAGATAGAAAAAGAAAAATAGCCCTTGCTGGTTCCATCCAGTAGAAGGTCTCCCGCCGTAGTCTTGTGATCCAATGGCGTAGCATCTTTGACGTGCAAAAGTGGTTATAAAAACCTTATTTGATAAATACATTATTGATTTTGGTGTTGATAATGATTAATCATGAAATCATCAAACTTAATGTTTTAGAACATATGGTTATGAGGGATTCGGTTAGACTTAAATCTCCGATTGATGCCACAAATATGCACCATCGACATTTATCTGTCTCGACCAATTCGCAATGCTGTATAAATTTAATTAGTATGCAAGGAAGTCGTGATCGGGCCTCTTTCCTCTCTTAGCACATTTGTGACCTCCACTTGGGCACGCCTACCCGCTGTGGTGTATTAGGAAGCTTTCACTGAGGTATATTACCTTGGCAATTGATTTTTGGATTCACATGATACACAACGGTAATTTGGATTCACATTTCAGACACAAGACGGTTCCCTAAAAATAATCACAAGCTGCCACTGTTAAAATAGTAGATAATAATAATTTATTGTTCGATTTTACCAAAGTCCCTTTCAAATAACAAATTATTTAGAAAAAGTGCCGAGGACGACTTTTTCGTTCAAGAGCCGACCTTAAGCAAATTTTGATACTGGCTTGAATTGAACTGGCAACTATTACTTAGATGGGAATGTAAAGGTTGCCTCTTAAGTTCTATTTACAATTACTGAGCAAATTTGCATGTGCTTCTACTTCTAGATGTATCGCTTACGCAAGGTCACATGCTAACAAAGTTTTATATTTATGTATTGTCAAGCTTAAATGTCGTAACATTAAGGTAAGATGTAGGCAGTGGAAGGTCGCTTTTATACACGCCTCAACAGCGAACATTATTATGTCATGTGACATAGTTGAGCAAACGCTGGAAAATCTCCATCGCTACCGCGAATGATTTTAAACTTCAGTGCTAATCGCATGTCATAGAACCGTGACTTTAAAGAAATTGACTCATTAGAGAGTCAATTTCTTTAACGTAACGTCATCTTATTTTTATTATACGATATAGATTAGCACATTAAAACAATTCGTAAAAGAAATACAAGTTCGTAAAAGAAGTACAAGTTTAATACAAGAGACTCGATTGTAATTGTGGTCGTTATCAAAGGATGATAGTTATAAGTTGTTCTGTTAAGACACGGTCTAGACACTTGTCATAACAAGTTTGAAAGAAATGTATATATTTTTTTGTATTAAAATTTAATAAATCGTTATATACCATTTATTTTGAACTTTTATGCATTATTAAATCGCGAATTGAAAATTTCAAATTCGCATGTAGTTGGAATTAAATAAAATGTAATATATCAAAAATAATATGGAAAAATTACAAATTCATTTATTTGACCTGAGCGTTGCACTGTTCATTTACGCCTCTATACAAAAGATTCCCACATTAAATATTAAATATTATTAGATATCATACAGGTTTATATATCCCTAAAGATGAATGATTGAAAAAATGCTTTTTATCATAAATATTCATTGCATTTAATAATATATTATTTCATAAGAAAAATTTAAAAGACCTGTGGTTTTTGTATTTATTCTAATTCCTCCGTCTTTTATAAATTCTAATCGTTCAAAAGCTAAAAAATTATTAAATTTGCGATTCTATGATGAATAAAAGTTCAAAATAAATGGTTTATAACGATTTATCAAATTATAATACAAAAACAATTATTTCTTTCAAACTTTACGATTGTTTTTTCTTGTCAATGGCTAATTAGTGCGCTCTAGGGTTTGAGTATATGATGAATACACTCACCGAGTGCTATCTACACGCGGCACCTTCGTTCGATTTGAAGACCCCACACCCTTGCCGTCTCCTTGTTAGACTATTTAATTATTAAAAACTGTTTGCTCCTCTATCGAACGAAGGAAACCTAACGATTTTCCATACTGATACTGTAGTTTAGGCGGAGACGTGACATAATACTTTTTTAAAAATGCTATACTCCTATCACGACGCTGACGCTGAATCTATATTGATATATATTCTTAAGGGCTGAAATTGCTTAATATTGTCCTTTTTTGTCTACAGTGGAGAATCCTAACTACGAGCAAGGCTACTTTGGACCATGGATAATGTGCAAGAAGATGTTCTACAACCGAGAGAAATGTGGAGCCGATGTTTCCAAGTTTCGACCTTCCGGTAAGCATATTCACTTTTTAAACGAGTTAATTTCTTTTTTTTTTATATATATAATTTTACCCTTTACAAACACTTGTTATGATTTTAATATTCACACGAATGTATTTGAAATTAGAATTGCTTGTTTACTTTTATCATCATATAAACTTGTTTATTTCTGCTGTTACTGGTCCCATATTTAGACAAGTTTTGCTTATTAATACGCCAGGTTCAACGTTTCGAAACATATCTGTGTGAAAAAGTTACGTAAATACCTCTTTTGGGATCTAAGAACAAATAGTAGATTGCTTTATAAGAGTGGAAAGGAATCAATCCCTACGAGGTTGTTAGACTATAGTCGAGGCTATAGTCCGAGTAGGGTTTGATTCCTTTTACCCGTGTGTAGCACTCTACTTTTCATTTCGAATGCAAAGAAAATAAAAAATAGCTTTTCTAATAAAATATATCAATAAAAATACTCCTAACATGAATTGAACCTATTTAAAATATTTAAATTTAGAACACATCGCGTTACCTTTTACTGGCCATTCAGCCAAATACTTTTATTACCATTGTACCAAAGATTATATGTACGTAACCTAATTCAGTTCTATTTTTAAAATTTTACTTTCCGCCCTAAGGAGGGAAGTAACTAGTATGAGAATTTCCCGCCCGCTGGTAGGAACTAGCGTTTTCCTCTCAATACTCAGATCAAGGAAACGCTCCTTCCCGAGCACGAGGAATGAAAACAATATTAATTTCCACTACTTTCTGCATATAGATGCTGTTATGAGATTCGCAACCTGTAAAAAGTGCTTAGTATATACAATAATCGATTGACTCTTACTGTATCTATTCAATACCGTGTCAGAAACGCAATTGGAAGAGTTTTGTTCACGCACGGGTAAAAGTGTAACATCCGATATAAATAACATTGCAATTGCCCTTGATCTCAATTCAATATAACATCAAATGATGTCTGCTCCATGTCGAGGAAATTGATTGCACACAATGTGAAATGATTTAAATTTATTTCTGAAATTATATTTTTAAATTCCATTATATGTATATTTTTGTACTGTTCCATTACAAAACATATTCGTACGTTGAAGCTATTACATAAATGAAAAATACTACTGGCATTATAAACGATAGACGTTCGGTTTGTATATTTAACTTTGACATTAATGTTACGGTTTTATTCATTCTTTCCTTTATAAATGTATTATAATTATATACCAATAGCATAGAATTGTATAGAGTTACACACTTTTCTACTGTGATATTAGGTACAAGTATCCTGAGTTTTTACAAGCGAAATAGCTGCTGTCATCTTATTCTCAAAATAAGGCAATAGGCCTAAAAAATAAATTTGAATCATAACTCGGGTGCTGCTATGTACTAAGATAAATGTACATCCAGCGTTACATATGAAATCGAATAAGTTTCAAACCATGGTTATTATTATGCATGACCACGACATTATTTTTTATCCCTTCAAACGTTACCAGTGACCTATTTCCCTGCTCCCCTACTTTATTATGGATAATATTGGTTCCTAGCGTCGTTATTTACAACCTTTTCAGACGCGATATTCACTTCGTGTTTTGAATCATAAATTTTAATTTTTTTTTATTATAAACAGTTTCCATGTACATGTTCGCGTTTATGGTATAATGTATGAAGGAAGATGTAACACGTTTTCTCTCAATATTCGACTATTGTTTATTATTTCAATACTAACTGCTATTACTACGAGTAATAGCAGTCTATTTTGAAGCTATTCATTCACTAAAATCGTGAAATAGTATGTAAGCGTAAATTGATGCATTTCGTATCAGAAGCTTTGGACACCCTTTAACCAATGGTAAATGAATCCAGATATGGTACACCCATCGATCGCCGTAACAGTATACTTTGCCAGAGGGAGTGTTGCTGTTTTATCGAAACAAATTCTCTGGCAAAAGAAAAAAAAACCTCTACCGCTTTTATAATTCCTTTTGGAAACAAATTCACGTCTTGTGGCACCCCAAAACATTGGAAGTGCTCTTCGACACGCCATCCAGTCGGTTCAGCGACTTTACGCCAGTGACCCATTTATGTCTTTGTGTTTACGCATTGAAGGTTCTAAGGAAAAGGTGAATAGAACTTACCCTATCTAACTTGTGTATGATAACGCGACCCGTGCTTTTATCATGTGTATGGATTCTTTGTTTACGGTACACATAAAGATATTGCGAGATTTACGTGTCTTTACTCCTAGTTTTTTATACATTTTTAATGTTTCTGTATTAAATTAATTTACACTACACGGACTCGTGGTACATTCCTTTTTCGTTCTAACGTATTTTTTTTAGGATTACGCATAACTTATTAATGCGTTTCATTCTTACTCTAATGTGAGTTACACAGAACATTCTAAACAGTTAACCTTACCGTTTGGAATAATTTAGTGAAACGTACGTAATCTTCTTAACTATATCGTGTTTCCATGTAGCGAACGAGAATGCAGTTCTATGAATAATAATTGATTTATCAATCAATTGTACTAAGTGACTATATTATCAATTGTTCAAAATCTGTTAACCAGCTCATTTCTTAATTGGTTTGTATCAATACGTGAACCCCACCTTAGCTTTGCTTTTACGATATTGCCTCAATGTTATCGAAAGCCATCGTCTCATTGGAATGAATGACGTATATGTTGACGCAAAGAAAACCTTGTGACATCATCTGAGGAAGTCAAGTTCTTCGAATTATTTATATTTAACCCACGAATGTTCTACCACTATTTTATTTTCTCAATCAATTACTACTTTGTAGGACCATCCGTATATGATACATTGTACAAAGATATAGATATAACATGTGCCTTCCTGTTTTACGATAACAAATTCGTATCCTTACGTTTTTCGCCTCCGGTTAACGATTATAGTATCATATCTAGCATTTGACTTCTGCAAGTATCCACATAGTAAGACACATAATAGATTGCTGAATTGTGGTTCTCGTACACTTTTTACATACTTGAAACTTTAAAATTGTGAGAAATGAAATGATGATTTGCTCATTGTAGTCTGAGAAATATTTGGTATATATTTATAACTGGCTAACCCAGTGACTTCGTTACCGCAATATATCCAAACATTCTTGAAACATGAGATGACAACTGAATATGGATCTTTCAAATAACTACCTAATTTAAGTAATTTTTATCCCATGAATGAATCAAAATATAAATTACCGTTTATTTATAGAATAAACAAAATTTAATTATCACAATTTTTATTATATTAATAAATAATATATTCTTACTAATGTTTTCATAGTTTGGTTGGTAAGATTAATAAATTTAACTATTTGTGTTGGGAATACGTTGACGAGTAGAAATAAAAATCTTGGGATTATATAGTTTTTTAATTATTTACTCTAATTAAAAAATGAGACGAATATTTTAAAATAAAATCATCTTTATAGTTTTCGCTACTATTTAATTTATTTGACACTAACATGCGCTAAAATTTGCATGTCTGAAAAAGTTAACAATGACTAAATTAAATTTATTAAGGGCCAGTTCTCCAAATTAACATTTGTTGCTGCCGATAGGTTTATTATATCACGATTTTTGTCTACATTATGTTGTTGTTCTCGAGTGACTTAGCGATGATGTCATCGAAATTTTGACCTCTGCAACCTGTTCGTGGCGTTAACGTGTCTTAAACTCACTGCAGTAGCTTAAACTCTTGTTTGCCTTAATTATGCGCATTTCTAGTATTTGAAGATTGTTTTTACAACCCACTTAACAGATACATAGTCGTCGAGTTATATCCGTATAAAAGCATGTAATGTTTTCGTTTTCTATAAAGAAGTTTCTAGAGAAAACCAGTATCGGACGTGTAATGATTTTACTACTTTCTTGATTCCAAACCTACTTAGGTTTTTATATATAATGTTAGACTAAATAAGTATATATGGACGTCAATGCGTATTAAACTTCGATTTTCATATAACATTTTTTACAGTACCAACAAATATAAAAAATCGGGCGTAGGCAGGTAACAGAAATTTTGAGTGCCCACACTTATAAGGTTTCAAGGCACACACCGCCTCTATTTCTCACGTAATAAAGGCTGATTTCGTAGCTCAATTGTATATCTCGACGTATTGCTGTACAAACCTAAATCTACTTTTTTGTATCATATGTCGATCACTGAACACAAGCTATTTTTTAAGTTTACTTTAAACGTAGAATTGCCATATTTTATAATAACTACATATTTCGAATACTACCAATACTAATAATAATATTTCTGCAAATGGCCTACTAGGGAAGAGCCTCGATCAACATCTTAAGCACCTCACCTGATGGATGGATGGATGGACCTGATGGATGGACACTCGTTCTCGACACTGCACGTATTTTCAGGAGATTCCTCTCTCTGCAGCCTTTACAACCAATAGCTTGAGACTTGCCTTGCGGCCGGCGGCGTAGGAAGATTGGGATTTTATATTTAAACTAGCGACCCGTCCCAGTTTCGCACGGTTGCAAAATACTAAATACAGTACAGAAAAAATGTGAACGTTGTATATAATAATCATCATCAGCCCCTCTTCGTCCACTGCTGGACATAGGCCTCTTCGAGTGTACGCCACTGAGATCTGTTTTCGGCTTCTCGCATCCAGCTCCTGCCAGCCGTCCTGCGCAAATCATCACTCCACCTTGCCTGAGGACGTCCTACACTACGTTTGCCGTTTCGCGGTATCCACTCTAGAACACGTTTGCCCCAACGGCCATCGGTTCTACGGCTAACATGGCCAGCCCACTGCCACTTCAGTTTGCTAATCCTGTGGACTATGTCGATGACTTTGGTTCTCTGACGTATCACCTCATTTCTGATGCGATCCCTCAGAGAAACGCCGAGCATAGCCCTTTCCATAGCCCGCTGAGCGACTCTGAACTTGTGGACTAGTCGTGCCGTCAGTGTCCACGTTTCGGCTCCGTAAGTCATTACGGGTAGGACGCACTGATTGAAGACTTTCGTCTTTAGGCACTGTGGGATCGACGACGTAAAGACTCGACGTAGTTTCCCAAATGCCGCCCAACCCAACTGAATCCTCCTATTCACCTCGTTCTCAAAGTTGTTTTTGCCTAACTGCAGTATTTGCCCGAGGTATACATATTTGTGAACAACTTCGAGAACGGCGTCGTGTATCGCGATCGGTTCCGGTATAACATGTTCGTTGAACATGACCTTGGTTTTGTCCAAGTTCATCCGTAAGCCGATGCGTAAAGAAGATTCAGCCAGGTCGTTCAGCATATGCTGTAGGTCCTGCAGCGTTTCTGCCATGATGACTATATCATCAGCAAATCGCAAGTGAGAGACGTGTTCACCATTGATGTTGATACCGCGTCCTTTCCAGTTCAGCGTCTTGAACATATCCTCCATTGCATTAGTGAACAGTTTCGGGGAAATAACATCCCCCTGTCTCACTCCTCGATGCAACGGTATGGGCCTTGTTTGCTGATTCTGTACTTGGACGGACATAGTGGCGGCTTCGTAGAGACATCTCTATATAATAAATTATAGTTAAAAAAACTAATAACACGCTTTTACTAAATAAATTTATTGAAATGTAATTATTTACTTCATCACATTAGAAACCTCAAAACTATCAGTATTTCTCCACTATTTAATGGATGTTATTTTTTTTATACATATAAACTTCTTCAATCACTCTATTTATTAAAAAAACCGCATCAAAATCTGTTTTCAAAAGCATATAGGAACAGAGAAAGCGACTTTGTTTTATACTATGTAGTGACTACAGTCTTACTACTCGTATTTATTTTGAGTATTGAGTTTGAGAGGTTGTCATGTGTATTTTTCTACTGTGATAATGAAACATAAACGTTATTCCTCTGAGAATAACCTCAAGCTAACTTGTAACTTGACTGAATTTGAATGTCTATTGAATATATATACAACAAGTGATAATTACACATGTGTTTAAGACGTTATTGTTTTCTGTAGTCGTTATTATCATAAAGTCATGGTATATTGTCGTTATTATTGTAAAATAAATGGATTTTTAAAATATCAACCAATACTACCCCTTAAGAATTTAAGGTTGGTCTCATTAGCCCTAATGTGTATATGTCGCGGTCCCCAGTCCAACGTACGTCGTTCAATGTGATAACTAGACGTGTTAACTAATTACTTTGGTGTTAATTTCTCCTGGTTTTGGAATGTCGTGTAGTTAAAGGTGGAAAATTTTAACATTTACTCGTAAGTTGTGTACGAACTATGGTTCGTATTGTAATGTTTAATTTATTGATAATTTATTTTTGTTTGCACCTTTCATTCTATTTAGTATTATACTGCTTCATTTTTTTATTTTTAATAATTAATCTGATAGTATCCAGCCTATAATCCAGAAATAATGTATTGTCATGTTTTAACAATTTCTCCTTGCTTACGGCAAATCTTCAGTGTTGTCATATTTGTTTTTTGAAAATTCTACTTCCATTAAATGCAAATGTTTTATGTACTGGCACATCCGCAATTGATCTATGCCAATAGATCTTATAGCAGAATTTTCAAGACGTGTGATTCGAAAGCGGTCACGACAATGCAGTCGCACGCGCTGGTTCAGCCACAATAGACAAAAGTATTAAATTTGCAAAGCACATTCCTCTTAATGTATACTTACAGTTAACCTTATTTGTTTTGGGTAACAGTTCTCAATTCTATTCTGTTACTATTCATAATAAGAATAGTAATGATTTATAGAATATGTTATAACTTCATCATCCTCATCATCCTCTTGCCCATTTCCCATTATTTGGGGTCGGCGCAGTAGATCTTTTTCTTCCATTCCTCTCTATCAGCCGTCATTTCCATGTTTACTCCTTTCATTCTTATATCATTCTTCACACAATCGATCCATCTTTTATTCGGCCTTCCTCTGCCCGTGTATCCCTCCACTTTCATATTCAACATTCGTTTTGTGAGATGACTTTCATCCCTCCGCATCACATGTCCAAACCATACTAATCTACTTCCTCTCACTTTTTCTACCACTGGCGCTACTTTCAGGCTTCCTCTTATGTACTCATTTCTTATCTTATCCATCCTTGTCACACCACACATCCATCGTAACATTCTCATTTCATTTGTATGCAATCTATTTTCATCCTTCTTCTTGACGGCCCAGCATTCACTTCCATACATGACGACAGGTCGGATGATCGATTTGTAAATATTCCCCTTCAGCCTTATTAGCATTCGGGGATCGCACGCTGTACCTGTGACCTGTCGAATATGAATATGTTATAACTTGTCGAAAAATAATCACCACCCTCGAAACGTTATTTATAAATAGAAGCGAGCAATCTTATTTCTTTAATACTTGTTTTGAACTCCTTTGTCGACTTTAAATTCCTTAGATGAATTTATTACAAAGTCTAGATTTTTTTTTGTTTCTTGATAACAAGATGGGAATGTTAAGAGAACATTTCTGTAACATATGTTCTATAAGTGAATATTTGACGTTTTAATTGAAACACTATAAGTATTAAGTCTGTATTTGTCGCACTAAATTGATTAAGTTTTACTTTCCTGTCGCATCGGAAATACGTAACACTCAAACAATTCCATTGTGAACGCACCATCCACGATGCATTGTTTTCAAATCATCATAAGCGCAGGGAACGTTCTCGTTATTGCGTTAAGCAAGTTAGTTTATCTTGCAATGTAAATACCAAAGCCGGTTAATTTATATCAAAACCATAGCTTTTTTATACAACAGGAATAGCAAAATATAACTCCTGGTCAAAACGTTTAATGTAGTCTGTAGATAGACGCAGAGAACTGTGCACGTTAATATCACCCTAAAGGTCTTTTGACAATCATCAACCGATCTAAGGAAGCTGACGAAGAAAAGGTCGAGGCTCTGTATCCGCCACTACGCGGAAGGACCCTATTTTATTACGCATTGCTGATCAAAACTTCACGCTAGTATCGGCAGAATAATTATCCTGATAAAGGTGAAGTATTCATGCGCAGGAATGTTGTTATTGATAAAGGTTAGGTCACGGAAGGAAGAGTCAGTACAGTCTAATCATTTGCTACTTTCACATTTATTATTTGCACCCATTTTTAAAGCATTTATTAACGAATTGCCAAACAAAACATATTACAATTTAAAAATATGACATTGCTCTATAAAAATTGAAAACGATGGGAAAATTCAGATAGGTTTGATACAACTACAACTAACACGATTCATTTCAAACATTTTTAAAACTGTCAAGAAACTGACGGGCGGCCACTCATTATTTAATGCAAGGATTGCATTGACGTGCGTCACATAAAATCGATATAAAATCGATATACATACAAACTAGGCTGGCGCAGGTGGGCAAGACAATGTAAAAATATTAGGATTCTAAACACTCGTGTTCAACCACAAAGAGGGCATGGCTTTATGCTAGCAAATCATACAGTATGTGGTTATATTATATTTTCCTTGACAGCCAGAAAAGGGAAAATTAGGTGCTGGACTAGAAATAATAAATATTTGATTAATTTCGCATTGACCAAATATTTTACATCTTACTTCTTTAAGTTATTGTAATCAAGAACTAATCAATTAAACAATCTACAAATTGATCCAAAATACAAATTTTTACATATAATATACTATATAATGGGAGCTGTTTATTTTTTATTTTCATTTTTTGTAAGCATTTCTTTACACTTTCGCTTCAAAAATTTAGCTTTTGTAGTAGATGATGCATCACTATATATATTTTAGTTATAGTTAAAATAACTTTACTACTAAACTATTTGTCAGTTATAATAATTGTTATTATTAGTTTGATTGGTTGGTGTAAAACTGTTTAAATATCAATGCTAAATTTCGGGGCTTGTTGACGAACAGAGAGACAGAACGAAAAACGGAGTAAGAAATCTACGATTGTCATAAAAGAAATACGTTTCTTTAAAACATGATTTATAGATTATACTTTTTTCTACACAAATTCTTTTAGCTGAAACGGTTACAACCTCATGGGTGCAACGCTTGTTTGGTGCTTCTAATGTTTTAATTTTGCTAATAAGGCCGATGCTACCAAATTTAAACCAGTTTTACTCATATCAGCGATTCAAGCACCAGATCACCCACGCATTCTAATGAAGTATGAACGGTACCCGCTGTATCAGCTACGAAAACTAGTAACATATGCATTTAAATTTGAATTAATAATTGCCGTCATTTTTGTTAACTAATATATTGTCACTAAAACTAACTTTGTATCAAAATTAAAATAATATTTGTTCAACATAGGCCTTTAAAACAAATTTTAAAATAAGATACCGAGCTACTTATCATCGTATGTTCAAGAAAAAAAATATGCCTACACCTTTTCGGAAATTAGAATAGCAAGTTTATTTTTATCTCTTGTATATCATAATTTCGAAATATCACAAGGGGGAGGGGGGCTTTAGTAAGATATTTTATATTTTTTTTCAACACAATTTTGATATTGATTTAGTTTTCACATAGTTTTGATATGTACATTAAATGTAACTATATTAATTAATCACTCTAAATTTAATATGACTCGTTTAATTAAAACAACTGTAAACTTTTTGTGTAGGCTCTCTAGGTAGGGTGTTGTTATCATGGTCCTTAATTATACTTTATACCTGTTTTTAAAGATAACATTCGAAAAAATTCATTCCACAATCATATGATATTAGATTGGGGGGGTGGGGGGTTAGTCTTAAATTTCACCACCTATTTGGGGGGGAGGGGGGGTTAAAAGTGCTAAATAAAAGAAGATCACGCGATTAACGGAAGGCCCCCTAAGGCGACTATAACTATTTACCGTCAGGTGGGCGGTTACAGATTAAATGCAAAGAATATTATGTCAATGTGTCGTAATTGTGGTTCCTCTGGTTAAATCTTCTGTTTAAGGAAGGATTATTTAGTACGTTGGATTTAAAAATCTTTTGAATTAATATCCCTGAATAGTCTCATCGACATTTTGTCGCTGAAACAACTTATTTTGTTGTTGAAAGTTGTTCAACAAAAAGTATTACGTTTAGTTACAGTTTTGTTTCTGTGTTATGCTCGTCGCGGCACTAAAGGAACATGAAATTAAATGCAACACGACAAGACAATATAAATTGTGAGTCATGCGACTGTCACCATAGACGTGCAAAAATGCGGTCCGCCGTTCGGCAATGACGCTATGCAGATTGCTGCACATTTTTATATTTAAAGGGCGATTGGCACGTAACTGTTGATTATGTCTTTAGCCGACCAATGCAAGGTTTTCAATGCAATGCAAGACATTCTTGTTAATTATCTGACAGGACAAGAATTTTCAATATTTTCTTACAACTTGTAAATGTTTTCTTATTACTTAAATTCATTATTTTATTATTAAAAGCTTTTGCTAAATTATGTTTATAGTCTTATAGAGATTCCTAAATAGCAATGCGATTATTGAAAAAGAATTTCTTAGACATATTTGACAATAGTTAAATTTGTAATATATTTATTTTTATGAAGGAACTAATTATCGTTTTTCTGACTTCTTACTTGCAATTAGGGAGGTCTGTGAGACCTTTTCATATGCAAATATTCACAATGTCTTTTTGAAAGTCCCCTTACATTTGTCACCCCAACGAAATTATAGGAAATAAGTCTCAATGAACCTTTGGATTGCGTTGCTCTTGAAGTTTGAATTTTCCAGGTTTAAGTATTGGATGTTTATTCCAAACGCCCTCGAGAAAACGTGTTTTGGCAGATAGACAGATGAACAAAGTGAACAGAACCCTAATAATATTCTACATTATTTCGCTTAAGAAGACTGTTTTGTTAATTTGTACTTATAACATCAAACTTGTTTCAAATTTAAAAACCAATCGATTGAACACTGTACGGTAGAAATTTTGAACTAGTATTTGTAAAAATACAACTTCTACAGGCTCTCTTCTCTACAGGCTTCAATTAAGCTATTACACATACACATTACGAACTTAACGAAAAAAAAATTCTAGAATAAATATCTTTATCCATTCATGTTGTATGTAACGAATACCAGTCGGTAAATAGAAACGGAATCAATACTTGAGACACCTGAAGGGCTCAATGTACACTGATCAAAGTACACTGATTATTACGAGTATATACTTATGTTCCTTGCGATGTCTAGACGCAAAACTTGCTAGTAATTATTTTGAAGGATAAATACAACGTTTTCTGATCTGTTACTAAGAATGGCATGACAGCCGCAAAGTGTAGCTGTAGATGATTCAATCGTACAATGAAGATAAATACGTCCAATTCAGAAATTGCAAATTAGCGACCTCTGAACAATAGTTGCGAGTGGATGCAACTTCAATTCAATGTCACGCTGCCACACGGACGATGTTATGTTTTGCGATCTCCGTTTATTGTTCGTGTTAGAGTTCCTTAGTGATGACAAATGTTTGGTTTCGGCGCAATTTTACTTTATATTCTTTCTTTGATAACTGTCATGCTCGCTAATGTGATGTTATATTTTCTGTGAGCCTCCGACTAGCTTTTCTTTGCAGTTAATAAGACTCCAAGAAATGTAATTAATATATTGTTAAAACATTCCTTATAATTTTTAATATCGATCCTAACACTATATCTCCCTGACAACTCTTGTCATGTCAGGAACACCGGTCAAAGTATTTTCCAAAAACCATAATGTACAAAATTCGACCTATACTTAACGGTATTCCTGTTACAATATAATAGGTAAAACTATGAATTTTCGCTTGTATTTGACTTTTTAAATTTTAACGCCATAAAATATGTACCTATAATTTGCATAACTTTTTAACCTAAAGTGCAAGTTTTGATTACAACAAAATTATTGAATTAGGATATTTTAAACTGTAAAAAAAGTCAAAAGGTAACTGCTATTGTTTTACGTCAGAATTTTGTACATTATTGACTTATGTCAACTAATTTTCTAGCTTACAAAACTAGTTATTACTTGGTTTATTGAGCTGTGTGTAGAAATCCCGTAAAGTTTGCTCTCTTGTTTATTAAATAAATAAGAAAAACGTTAGTATAAGCCAAATTCTTTGAAATCTCCATAGAAAATAGGAATTTCATACTTATATGAAATAGCCCCCAATATATTAAATGATATCGTGTTAGTTATGTAACTTATAAATAACTTTAATGCTACTGAACTGCTTTAAACCATCACCTGTTTGTTATTTGTCTTCGTCAATAATAGCAGAACAGAATCACGATCAACATACTCTTATAACATTTGTTAGAATTCTGGCATTTTCTCTTGTGAGCTTACGTCGATTTATAAATTAGATCGAATAACAAAATTGCAAAAAATAGTATCTGTCTGAAATTCATCTTTCTACTTTTTTGACAATAAAAATTCATTATAGTTATCATATTTTATCTCAGAAGTCTGCAAATGATAAGTGAATCATTGCACTTAATACATTATTATTAAAGAACTCTACAGATGAATCGTACTAAATATTACAGACTAAATTTTTGAATACAGTAACACCAACTGCTATGAAATTCGGAAAGTTACAATAAATCATATTGTAATCGTTGTAATCAAAAATTATGTAAAAATGTACAAATAAAACTTATTCGTACTAACGTCTCTTATTATATTAAATGTAAATTATGAAGAACCATAGTCGTCTTGAACATAAAAAATAATAATCTACCTGTACTGAATTATGCTCAACAACTATTATTACCACAACATGACAAGAATGACCCATCATTATTTATTAATAGTGTAATTTGATCACAAACGTTTTGCCCTTCTAACATATCACAAGTGTCGTTTGTATTGAACTTGCCAAGCGATACTAGTCTTTGTTCCTATATATTAACAATGTTATACCTTCTTTTAAAAACTTTAAAAAATGTTTATAGAACGGTGGAACGGATGTAGACCATGTGGTGTTGTACCTTTTGTCGGTGTGTCACCTCGATAATGTCACTATGTAACTCGATAAATCTTATAAAAGCTTCTTCAATAATTTCTCAATTTTGATGTCATGTCATCGCGACAGTGGTCTTAGTCTTGTTCATATAACCTGTTCCCTCCCGTCTATCATCCGTGACTGCGTATCTACCAAATAAAATGAAAAATATATTTCCTTGCTTATTAAACTTTATTTAAATATAAAATTCTCAAGTAAACGTAATATCATCCTGGTGAGGTTGTTTTTTTTATCACTTATTTGGCTAGAATTGACAAACTGGTTTTATCTGATACATTATTTACACAAAAACAGTAAAGAAACTAATTTAGAAATGGTAAGTTTACTAATATTTAAATCAATATATAAATAAAAATATGCATACATACATATAACATTAACTTGTAAGCACATAGTCGGTAGTGTTCATTAACGACAGATAGAAATAGGAACTATTGTGTTTTTCAATTGATTTGGATGAATGAATTGAATTGGCTGTCTTTCATGTTATTCACAATGCACACTGATTACAATCTAGACCCAGTTGATTCAGTCTCTGCTGTATGTCGAGTCTTTCTTTGCAAAAGAATACTGGGACTAGTGATATAATACCGTTCCTCTTCTGTTAAAATTGTCTGGTATTATAAAGGCAAACAGATATTGACACATTAGAAATACAGTATCACGGTTGCATTACATCTCTTGAAAGAGTCGACTACAGGAATTTATCACAATTACATCACTACGAAGTGACCGGTTAAAGCTAAAAGACCCGCCGCCGTATTAAACTGGGGTATAATAAAAATTGGTGAAGTGTTGCCTAACCTTTCGTGAAGATTATGCATAATTATATTTATGTATGTAAATAAGCAGTGTGCTATTTTTATGATACGTGTGTTATAGTAACCAATAGCGCACTGACTAGACAGACTCCTTGACATATCAGTAACCAAGTGTCATCAGACTACGAAAATTATAAAAAATATTTGCATTATTTTTTTACGTTTAATAGCTGTATAAGAAGCAGCTGATCTTGGACTTTTTTATGTTGTTTCGACCGATATGTAGTTAGGAAGATGCGTGTAATGTTGATACAGGTGAATTTACGCTCATTGTATAATTATCTAGCATCTGTGGTGTGACCATATGTAATACAAAAAGGTAACATTCATATGCGAACTGTTACATCATTAAAATAACAAACACATACCTGAATGGCATAGTTTCAAATGACGCAATCATTAGTTAAGTAGACGAGCATCA
This sequence comes from Scirpophaga incertulas, assembly GCA_036419045.1. Taxonomy (NCBI): domain Eukaryota; kingdom Metazoa; phylum Arthropoda; class Insecta; order Lepidoptera; family Crambidae; genus Scirpophaga; species Scirpophaga incertulas. Next base: position 42,866 of record JAYEAL010000054.1, read on the forward strand.
TTAGCTCAAAAGTGGACTGAAATATGGACTAGCCTTGGGATTCGACCCAAATAACAAATCCACACACTGGTTCTTTTTTTAGTTAATTTTATTAAGAAAGACATGTTAACCGACTATTAAGAAATACACGTTTCCTTAGATAGATATAAAAAAAAACAAAATGACGAATTATCGTTGTTAATCCTTGAATTGTGTATCAAAATAAATGAAATTAGACAAGAAAAATATATTAAATTTGTAATCAATGTATTTCAATGATTTTATTAACACTTTTAGTTAGTTTTATGGCACCAATAATTTACTAATAATAATGTATAAAACTGCGCTATATAGTATGATCCGGCACAACAGACCCGCAAAGCTCTGGGTTTTGAGCACGTTACTCATATATGTAGAGTGGGAATAGTAGCGGGGCGAGCACGGATCCTTGTAGAACTACAGCTCGTAAGCAAAGATGGTGGGAGATGCAATAGCGGAAGGAATAATAAAATAAAAAAGGGTATTAATATTCTCTTTGTTTACTGCATTATAATTTACTTAAATTGCTTTCCTATTTTTTGCTCTAAATTATTCAATATTACATTCCAACCGATTTTATGGGTATTTGTTTGGGTTTATAATATTTTTTGTATTCAGGGTTCTGTACAATTGATCGGATGACGAATCCGTAATTTTATGGTATACACTTGAGACAAATATAAATTACGCAAATTGAATCATTGTTTCTTTACTCTGTAGGTAAATCACATAGTGCGAATCGCAACTAACAAGTAATTAATTTAATTAGACAGCATTAACGTTAGCAGTACATAGCTAGCAGTAATCATTAGTGCCGTGGTGTAACGTGTCATGTGTCCTTGTGACCTCTCATAATAATTAAATGAAATGAGTAAGAGGAAAGTTTTGTGTTGGCGTGTGTTAGGTCAGTCGATGTTTCGCGGCATATTGTGAGGGACCATCGAGGTTACAGGCGTACGTTTGTCCATGCATTCGCATAAGAGAAAGTGAAAACTGTTTCAAAGCTAAATACTCATAGCCTATTGTATTCAGAAAAATATTAAAAGTCATCAAGCATTGAATGGCATCCATTTGTATTATAGTCATTTTAATATCTCCTGTACTTTTTGTGTGCTTATTACTTTGACCTTAAAATCGTAAAATTTTTGGAGCGCTGTGGATATCGAGCTAATGTTGGCGTTATAGATACAAAATAAACCTGTTTCAGATCGCAGACTTTGCCGGCGGCTATCCCAGTTTAAGGTTAAAGATCGTTAATCTGTATTCGTGATCACGAAGATGATAATTACATAATAGCTTTACCGTTTCTTTCTCACTATTACGTCTGTTCATAAATCATTTCATATTGAGAACGAATTGCTATTGTCTTTTGTGTAAAAACATTTTGTAGACATTCAAGTATCTAATAAAACTTCGTAATATTAAATAATCAAGGTGTCTTTAACGATTAATTTATGATGTGCAACGATATACATCGTTGATCCGACAAGGTGGATCGACGATTTGGTGAAGAATGCAAAAAATATGGAGTATTTAAATGAAACAATCATTCAATGTATTTATAAAATATATATCTAATCGTAATGCTCGATTTATATTTTTGAATAAACGCCGTAGTAGATGTAGAGAGAGCAGACTACGTAACTATCATAGAGATAAGAGACGTCCCAGTACTGTTCGCATACAGATTCGGCTTCAATGTATATATCTGTTTTTTTTTGTTTTCCATAGTAATATCATTATTAAAGTAATTATACGTCAGTCCAGTCTTCATAATTATAATTTCGTTGCAACTCTAAAGTGTTCCGTTGGATGTTATCGGTGATCGAGTTAATTGTATAGTTACAAGTTTGTGGATAATAATCTCTCAATGAATCGAATAATCGATCGAGATAAAGCAAACGCTCTAAAAAGTTAATGGATAAGTCGTTTTTCACAAACATTTAACATTTACGGGACTAATAAATAAACAGTTCTGATAATTTTCTTTTCATGCTTCAAAGCGTTCAAGTGAAAGTTTAATCGTCTTCATTTAATGTCCATGTTTTAGATTAAATATAGTAAAATAACGTTTTACATTCAAGTGCACTATGTCAAAGAGATGCCATAATGGACTCTTTGAGAAGGCTTGATCAATATAGTTTTATATTCAATAATTGAAAATATCTCTATCTAAATATGCTATACATGCATATGCTACTAATGTGTAGTTCGATAGAATAGGCATTCATAAAGCTAGTAAACATTAGTTTCATTAAAAAGCAGTTGGAAAATTCGATATTCTGATATATTTTGTAATGTTCATCGCATTCTATAATCTCAGTAAAATAGATGGATACTGTTTAAATGGCCAAGTTTTCGGGACCCAGGTCAAAATTTTGGATATGTTGTTCTCCTGGTCAAGCTGAGCAAAAAATGTAATGGTCGCAAAAAAAGTTTACGACGCATTTTCCAGCTAGGGGGCTCTGAATTAGAAAATCGTGGTTATCGGCAGTATCAGCTGATTTTTTGATATGTTGTTCTGCTTGACGAGCTGATTCAGAACATTCAACTTTTAGAAAAAGTTAACGACACATTTTCCCGCTATGGGGGCTATGAAGTTTCGGTAAAAAATTTAAAGTTTCGGTAGATCTATTCAATAGTTTTGCAGTTTTTATGCGCTATTTGGTTACAGCATCCAAATACCACAATTTCTCTAAAGCCACCAATTCTTTTGTTTCTAAGGGAGAGAGAATTACCCACGCCTTATAATTAGCTGTACGATATATCTTTATATTTTTTAATTCAATTTCATACTTGCCGAACAATGCAAACGAATGGAGCGTATACTTGTCGGTCAGTTATATTGCAATTTATGATTTGTATTTTAATAACCTGTTCATTTTGCCAAACTACTTGCTAAAATTTTTCAAAAAAGTCGTTTATAATGCTGCTACATACAAAACTTGAAATACCTATTTAACCGAAAGCATTGATGGCGCTGTAGTATCGGTGAGAAGACCGGTAATCTTCTCGTCGGAGAACCCAGAGGTGATCCTGCCATGTCAATATGTTTTTCGAAATTCATTTATACATTTATCTGACGATCCTACGGTGCCAAAAATATAGTGAAGCAACCTGGATGAAACCAGGAAATTCAAAAGTGTATGTGAAGTCGACTAATTCTCACGGGGCTAACGTGGTTGACTCAAATCTAATGATATGAAAAAACTGAGGGTAGGCCCTCAGTTTGGATGGATATGTGCTGTGATCACCATTATGATTTCTGGATAAGTGTCAATCTTCACAATCTAGGTCCGTTTTGACACATGTCATTGTCGTTGTTTGTTAAACAATTACATTTTGACAGATCATCTATGTGGGTGACATCTGTCAAAACGGTCTCAGATTGTGAAGATTTTGTATTATATAACCTAACAAAGAATTACTAACTATTTACAGCCGCAGTCCATATAGCCGGGGTGGTCGGTGTCATTGGCGTTGCGGTGCTTGGGGTGTATTGCGTGCTCTCCGTCCTCCAACTCGCGATGATCTCGTCCAAAGAGCGCGTTGGCTTCAAGTACACTCACCTCGTGATGTTCAAACTGGCTCTGTCGTTGTTAGCGGGTATGTGATTAAAATCTTACTACTGTTGCAATTGAATACGAATGTTTGCGAGAATGAATTGTGTGAGAAATAAATATATGGCTAATATCAAAAGTATTTAGACAGAACTATATCATTGAGAGGGAGATAAATATTGTAACATATATTGTATTAACAGAATATCTTTTAAAGTCGCGTTCAAGTAGCGTTGTTATATAAATTGGCAAATGTGGCCTTTGCAGCGTTCGGCTTAAAAGATGTCTTTTAACCCAAAAACAATAAAAAATGGCTTTCGAGTTTTGAGGAAGTTTCAAAGGACGGTCAAATGTGAATGTTCATACTTTTTAAGAATTTTATGTTGACGTAAATTTTTAGCACGACAGAAACGTTCTATTTTCATTTTTAAATCATTACATACTTCAAGTTCTCGTCTTACAATAATGATGAATGAGATGTCTCATGATTTTAGGGTAAGATAGTTAACGATATTGACATATTTATTTTTTAGGAATTCAGTCAAAGTGTAGAGACAAAAATGACAAATTCCCCTAAACCATAGAAATCGCTTGATATACATTCTCATTACACGAACACCAGTTCTAACAATGCTATGATTCCCAACACTTGTTACTAAAACGCAATTAATGATACCCATCATCATCGTAGCCTCTTGGCTACAAACCCGGAACCCATGTTAGAAAAGGCTTGTTTATATTGTGTACATTGACTTTCTAAAATGGGTCCTGTCTGCTGCGACTTTCTTGTTATAACATTTTTCATTTCCAAATTACCCGGTTACGCAGTCGGGTTTTTAGGTTATGAAATGATCCTTCTTTATTTGTTGAATATTATACTTGTAATTTTTCAATATAAGTTTGAATTGAATCTATTCTATTCTCAAATTCCAGCATTGCTGTCCATAGCTGCAGCTGGCCTGTTCGCTGTCCAGGGGGATGACAGAGGATTTTATTTGACAAGAGGAGAAGCTTTTTATGTTCAGGTATTTTTATCACCCCAGAAATAGTTTTAGTTGTAATTTATGTATATAACTATGTATTCAGGTTTAGAAGATCCTCAGCATAATTTCTTAGTTATGGATTGCAACAATTATCACAAACCTGATTGTTTTGATGTACTGGTTTTATATGAAGGCGTAAGGATCTTGTATTTCTCTGTTCCCCCAATCTCTTAATTCGTTGTCGCTCTGCGTATACATGAGAAAAAATGGAAAGGTCTATGTGAAGTCGACCAATGTCAGCTCGATTGACTAGAGATTTTTTCAATTTTTCCTTGCATAGTACCTCTGTTTTCAGTGGGGACGTACATGAGATGCGATGCTAATGTACTGTTTCTTTGGTGATGTTTCCATGATATGGTAACCAACCAGATTACGTTAGTTGGTTTAGCTGGGCCCTTATACGCACTTTGTCTCATGATTGGGCCATTTGGGCGTCCTGTCCTGGTTGACTTCTCTCTTACTCCAACCATCCCTTCTTCCTAGAATGCCAGAAGCCTAGAGTTTCTTTGGTGATGTTTCCATGATATGGTTACCAACCAGATTACGTTAGTTGGTTTAGCTGGGCCTTTATACGCACTTTGTCTCATGATTGGGCCATTGGGGCGTCCTGTGCTGGTTGACTTCTCTCTTACTCCAACCATCCCGTCTGCCTAGAATGCCAGAAGCTTAGAGTTTCTTTGGTGATGTTTCCATGATATGGTAACCAGCCAGATTACGTTAGTTGGTTTAGCTGGGCCTTTATACGCACTTTGTCTCATGATTGGGCCATCCCGTCTTCCTAGAATGCCAGAAGCCTAGAGTTGCTTCCGGCAGCGATAGTGGGAGGGGAGAAGTTTTGCCCGTTGTGCGACCACGCTACTCCTTGAGAACGTATCGTGTTTTAGCCAGATTACGTATTTCTTTTATTATGAAATTTGATTATAAGTAACAGAGACAGACACATATTGCTTTAAAACACTGTCGTTCAATTTAAATTCAAATATTAAATAAATAGTTACATATTCAGATAACAAGACCTGAGATCAGGGCATCGGGTATACGGGATATGCAACTCCTCAGCATTTTTCTGATTTGAAAATTAACAGTATTTTGATAATACTCATATTTTTTTGCATATAATAACGTATCTACACACTGTTACGATCGTAACATTGCAATATCTGTAGAAGAAGTAACGGCTATTGTAGGAAAAGGTTTCGAATATAGCATTGAATTTCTAACATACAATTGTTATATGTCCAGAGTTGGTGAATAGTATAGATGGATTGGGGGATTAAGTTCGCTGTTAACTATCTTATGGTGTATTAAATGACATATGACTCATTAAGAAGAAAAACAGTTTTCCATACTAACGTATACATACTTATTTATTTAATTTAGAGAGCAAATTTTTACACACACGTTAATAGATATAAACTAAGCAATAAAATAGTTTTGAAGTCTAGAAGATTAGTTGTCATAAAATTATAGTCAATAATATACAAAGTTCTGACGTTAAACAACATCAGGTACTTTTGAGATTTTTTTAGGTTAAAATAATCTGATTCGGATATTTAATTGTAACCATAAGTTGCACTTTAGGGTGCAAAAATATGTATTTTCTATTGCGCTTCATTTTAAAAGGTTATTAATTTTTAAATACAAGCGAATAAATCCCAATTTCATAGTTTAATTATATATCATTATTCTTAGAAAGACAGTTTTTTTACCCAAAAGGGAAGCGCGTAGAATCCACATGAATATTAAATATACAGCCAAGCGTATAAGTTAATTTGCGTTCTTGCCAATTAACACAGCCCTTTTGCCCTTAGCCTTTATCTGATGGCAACTAGAGAGCATGACACAACGTGAATAAATAACTGGGTGTGGATGGAAACCCAAAGCCATACGGAATAGCAAAATGTACCGATTTAAATGAAATCGATAACTGTATTATTATGGATTTAAAAAAATATATATTTTAATGATTGGTTTTAAATAAAAAGGACACCTGTATTGTTACACTATTCGGTAGTACCGCTAATAAGGAACAAATTGAACTACTGTAATTGAACTAATAAGGAACACAATGTATTTTTTGTAGAAAATCTACTGGTACGACTCCTGTCTAGGATAATTGATTTTTAAAAAATCCAATTATGTAATATTAGTTTTCATTAAAATCGGGCCCGAATCTCCTTTGAGCACTTTTCGCTAATCCTACACTGAAATTCCTATTTATGCTGTTAAAATAGATCAGTCACTGTCAAACTACTCCTTTTTTCTCAATTTCTAATGTACAAAAGCAATTTCAAACATTATTGACATTAACGTTTCAGATCGTGTGCATTGTGATAAACTGCTTATTGTTCATCATGTCTTTGTATGACGCTCTATTTTCGCGGCGGACCGGCGGCGATCCAACAAATCCCACGGGCGAGCCCGACGGGACTACCATCAACAACCCCGGCTTCAAAGAGGGAAGGGGTAAGAGGCTTTTATTTTAGCACAGCAGCTGTGTTTTTTAACTACTTCCCTTTTTATTTACTGGAATCTATAATCTGGAATTATCTATATATTATATTACTAATCAACTGTACTTCAAGGTATACATATGAACTACGATAACAACTTTTAGTCCCCAATACTCAACGATAATTTGGTACCTATGTTAGATAGTCTCAGCTATTCTGGTCCCAACCAGCTCAGTACTTCATTTAGTTCCCAAAACACTTCTTTGCAAAGCAAACGGATAGATTACAAACATAGCGTGCGAGAGCGAGACAGTTGTTTGGCTTGGCATCCTATGGGTCAATTCCACTAACAAAATGAACCGAACCATGCCGCTTATCCAATCCGAACGCTAGAATATCACGTCACCTAACAATCTATGCGATTCTATTGGTTAAAAGTAACGGTTCGGCTGTGATGTGTTTTTGGAATACAGGAACTAGAATCACCGGCCGGTCGGAGTCTGCCCGCACACAATTTCATGTCTTATATCATGTATAATTTCATATTCTTTGCTTAAGTTTTAGTCTGCATTTGCATAATATATACGAGTGTGGCGTATACTAATCTAAATTCGTATATAATATCTGAAAAATTGTGTAAACATTTCAATAGTTTTTAGTAACTTTTAATTACTCCTGCATTATGTATCATACATGTGTTTAGTTATGCAGTCAAATTGACATAAAGTCTCATAGCTACTTAAAAGAACTACGATACAGATGGACTAATTGGACTATACGAATGAAGTGACGTGAATGAACTAAGCGATAAGGTGATTCAAATGGATTACTGAAGTACTGAGCCATGTGAACTAGAAGAACCAAGTGGACTAAATGAGTGATATACTTCATCTAGTCCAGTTGAAGTATATCAGTATTTACACTTCAGTCAAGTATTTTGCGCACCTCTAGTCTCAGCTATACCAGTTCTAGCAAAAAATATGAGAAATCTATCTCACTTTGCATTTATTTCTTCTGATGTTGTTTTAATTATTTGGCGTAAATTCTGTTAGTCCAATATTTAAAAAAAAAATTACTATCGCTTAAATACTTAAGCACTTACAAACACTTTATTTACCAGAACTGATACAGCTTCATCTCTCGCTAGTTACCAAATCATTGCTGAATATAATGTTATTTACAGCCATGTATACATAAAATTTGTTAATTACAACAATGTTAAATCCGGGATGACTGGCAAAATTTAAGTAATTACTTATTTATCTATAAATAATAGTGATTTCGCCAACTAGATTTTAAGTTCCAGATTTACCATTGTTTCATATCAATGTGTTGTGCCCTTGCAAATAAAAGACAATATTTAAGTAAGATACTGAAAGTTGACAACGCGCTTTCAACAGTGATTGCAATAACGACTGTTTTGTAATAATGAATAACACTGTTATGTTATTTTCCTATAACTGTTGTTGTAAGCTGTTGTTATCCTGTTATATTGCTGTTTTGACAAATGTTGAGTACGATTGTTATTGATATTATAGTTAGCTTAGTTATTCTTAACAATGATATGGCTTAGGACTGTCAGAATATTAGGCAGTAATTTAAATAATTTAAAACTAATTACTTAATCAATATAATTTTCTACTGTATTTAAAAAATCACTGATCTGTACATAATTTGTTATTTACATTCAATATTTACATTATTTACATTCAATGTTTACATTATTTACTTATTGCAACGAATAATTTAATTTGCATACGCGCGATCGCACAACAGCAAATAATGCGTGACTAAAAAAATAACAACAGCTTAGGCACCAGCAAGCCAGCAACAGTTTACCTAATTGTTATTTCAAATCACACTGGAAACATAAATGAGTCTAATTGTCATACGCGCGAAGGTACAACATTGTGAATTTGGGATTAGTAAAATGACTATAAGAAATTAACAAAAGGAACTTTATTTCCTTGTGAGAAATGTTAATATTAAAAGAATAAGCAGTCAGGCAACAGCGAGTGCCTACGCCTACACAACGGTTTGCTTTGTCTCGCTCACACTTGTGGCTTGTAGCACAGTCGTACTCGCTCGCTCCGTGCCGCACACACGCAAGTTGCAACAACAACAATGCAACTAGGCGATAATTTTGTCAACAGCAACAGCAGGATATCAGTATAAGCCGTTGTTAAATAACGTGTTATTCATTACGGGAAAATAATTCATTATATTATCTGTTATTGAAATAGCGACCTTTACTACTTACCACTGTCCACGTAATTTATCATATATTTGTTGTCCCAGGTATATCGATGACAGATGCATCTGGTAAACCTTATAGCAGCAATGGTCATGGTAGCGTCGGATCTGTCAATACGACAGCCACCACCCTGACTGGGTTGTCCGACGCTAGCACGATCACTAGATCGCCACTCCGTTCCTCGTTGAAGAAACCCCGAGCTGGCCTTGGTATACACAACCCAGGCTACTCAGGCCACTCACCTCCGCTCAACAGGAATGGAAGCCAGAAGAAAGTGCGCATACAAACGCATAGCACTGAAGTGTGATGCGGTCAAGTGTTGCTTGAAGTGCAAGTGTTTAGTGAACAAATAAAGTGAAATGGTAGAAACAGCCGCTGCGAAAGGAAATATGTGTTATGTAATGACAAGATGGAGAGAAAAATCGAGGAAAATTTTAACTTCTTTTTAAGTTCTAGAAGGTATGTGGTTGATTATTTTTTAGTTATTTACACACCTTCCGCACACCAATTCGTACTATATATAAACAAATCGGATATATATAACAACGAGTATAGAAGCTTTCAGGTATGCAGAATATAGTTCTGTAATAATTGTTTTCTATTTTAACAATAGTATTAATCTGTCGCTAAATACGAACTACATGAAATACAACCATATTTGATGGTAAAATAGAAATAATTTCACATTATCTCCTTCTTTCTCTCCTCAAAATACAAAAGTACTAGTTTTAAGCACTCTTTTTTTCTCAACTTGGATCTCCTTTAACAGATCAGTATATAGGAATATGTTAAAACTTGCCAATCATTTGTACTTTAATATATAAATTTAAATTTATAAATAGAAATCAAATACTTATGTAATACAGTGATTATATTTTGGGAAATCAATTTTTTGGTTGAATTAATTTAATATTTACAAATTTTAAACTATATTTCAAAATAACTTTTGAAATTTTACAATTATTGTGATCACTATTATTGATATTTTAGATTGACAATATTGTTATATGATATTTATTATTTTTTCTTAAACATGCTTGGAAATTTGAGCATTATTTTGACAACCTTCTTCGAGATAAATCGAAATTGCTGTACTGGCCAAATACATGCGAGCAGCGGCTGGCAACAAATGTATGAAAATCCATATCTGTCGTGTTTTAGCGGCCAAATAAATGTAAATTCATATCTCAAAACTCAAAACATGTAAATTCATATCTATCGTGTATTTTAAAATTGAAACGATTTGTGTTTTAAAAATGTATTTTAAAAATGGAACGATTTGTTGCTCTGAAAAATGGCAAACCAAGGAGGCAACTTATCCGAGTTTTATTTAAATATCGAACTGGCTTGCAAAAAAAAACCTGTTTTTCAAATAAAAGTTCTGCTTGGTACTACTTAGCTTTAATTTCCGCGCATTATTTGAGAAAAGTACTATACAAGCCTTGGCCACAACTAAGCATTGATGGACTTATGTATGTGTATGTACATGTGCACATTCGTCCATCAATGCCTCTATTGCTGGCCGCTGCACTAATGTACTATAACTGTCTCCATGACCTAGTGATTGAACCTATTGGGTGTTGACTGAGATGTTTGGCGTTTCATTTCCCAAGTAGGCAAATGTTTATTTTCTCAGTCAGTCAGATGGTTTCTGAGGTGGGACAGCCAGTTACTCTGTTGGTTAAGATGAAACTCACTTCTACATTCAGACTTGTCATCACATAGCATCAGATGACATGTCACCAAGGTTAGAAGCAAGAAGAGCAAGAGATATCTCTCTAGTTTGGGCTTACTAAGTATATATCATATATAAGATATAATATCAAAAATAATAGTTTGAATATTATCTATGGATTTTTGGTTTAAAAATTTTCTAATTACGTTGTCTTAGTCTATTTAACAAATTAAACATGAATTTACTTTATCATAATTACACAAATTAGTAAAAATTGAAAATATGTAGAATTTAACTGAAATGCTTCTGTAATTTATTTTATAATGAATAAAAACAATTGTTGTCAATTTTTATTACAATTTCTATTCAGCCAATCATAAGCCAAATCTACACTAGTAAAATATTCAATAGTACACATGAAAATTTAATTATTGGTAATCTCGTAATAAGAATTTGTAAATTAATATGCACATTTCTATTTTACCATTATCTTGTTAATTGTTGATTTAATTCATATATAAGAAGTTTTTAAATATGTAGAATATTTTCATTGAATTTATTATTTCCAAAAGCAATTGCAAACCCTGAGTCATTTGGTCGATTTAACCTTTGTGAAAAGTACAGGTAAGTATAGCATTCTTATCACCACAAGTAAAGATATATATATCCAAGGAAAAACAAAATACACAGTGGTATAGTGGCGCATCTTCATAAATGTGAAATAAACCTTTTGTGGTTAAAATATTTTAAAGAGTAATATTTTCAAAATAGTAAAACAGCATATTATCAGTGTCAACAGTTATCGAAGGGGCAATGTTTATTCATTGCTTTTCCCTTTGCATAGTAAACTTGTTTAATCTGTTTCCATAAAATACTAAAAATTTTGATGTGCCATTGTACTGCAATGTTTGCAATATCTAATTGTATTTACTACAAATGTGGTATTTGTATATTGTGGTTGAACAAAGTTCTATATTTATGTATTCACTATTATGCTGCTGTGTACACAAAAATATACACAACAAATAAAAGCCAGCACAAAGTGTTGTTAGATAAAAATTATTTTATTGTTAGACAGCTTTTTGTATAGTTTGCGCATTTTATTTCAAATAACAACGTTATTTACCTAGATTTTACTTTATTGAATTATATTTACTTAAATTTAATGCAATATAGATATTAAGTTAAGAGACATTTTAATGCAGCTGTATTGTAAATACACAATGTATGTAATTTTATTTAAATGAAACCCACCAGACTTGATACAAGTCTATTATTAGTGATATGTTTCTAATTAAAATATAATTTTACAACAACTTGAATAGTGGCACAAAGTAAAATTACAGCTGCCTTATATAGGGAATCTAGTAACCAAGTATGTTGTATAGAACAAAGACAGTTTCCTTTGAGAAGGATGTTATTCACAATCAATAATTATCCACATTGTACATTGGAGAATTGTTTTTTATTGTAACAATGTCTAGTTTCTAAAATAGTAAATTTCATTCTGATGGCTTTATACCCTTTTGAATATAACTCATACAGAAAATGTGCCTTCGTCCCTTTATAGCGTGCCTTATTAAGCCTGACAGTTCAATTGATATTTATCCTTACACAGTTAATAAATATAGGCTAAGTGTATATTTTCTATCCGTCCAAACTCTGGTCTTAAGATAAGTTTTGAATTATAAATATGTAACTTTTAGTACCTAATAGGTGTATGTAAGCATATCAAATTGTTTATTATATAGTTGTTGTTTTTGGATCTGTTATTCTTGTCCCAATTATATTATTATCTATTTTAAAATTTAACTTTGGATACTGTTTGTTAGATATGTTAAAAACATCTATTGGTTTATATAGGTGGTAATCCACATAAAATTTTTCTCAATATATGCATATTACTTAATTCCCTTGAAACTCAAGTTATTGTAATAATAATGTTAAACTATATGACTTTTGTACAGTACTTGAGAAGCTTCAACATCACAAAAACTTAGTTCTGTTTAAATATGTTAAGAAGAATGCATGTATAAATAAATTGATTGGGTGCCAAGCTAGTCTGTTGTTATCTTGTTAATTGTCATCAGTAATGATTCACATTACTTAGACATAATCTTTCCTCTCCACCAACTACAGGCTTTGGATCTCTACGACACACTAAAATATTTTCAAAAATATTTTATGTGATCATTGACATTGCAAGCACGTTTGATAGTACAGGATTTATACAATTCAAGTATCAATATAATTATTTATACATGCATTGAATTAAACATTCTTACATTACCGACAGTCTTAAGTAATCTCCGTCCAAATTATAATTTATTTTAATTAAATGATTGTCATTCTTTTCACTGATAAACATAGTTTATAACGTTTGGTTTTGGTGTTTTATTTTGAAATCCTTTCTGAATATAAGTTATATTATTGCATTTGACAATAAGTGTGAAATTAAGTGTAAAGTGCAGAGACTACATGTTTTATCCCTACTTTACAATATTTTGTACCTTCCAACATCTCTATCCTACCTTAAATCTTTCTCTTTTCGATCCCATTCGTCATGTCGTGCCTTGCGTTCTAATTTTAATCTGACTCGTTGACTTATTTGTTGTTTTCCTTTTTTTTATGTACCTATACAATAAAGAGTTATGTTGTTTAATTTTGTTGCTGAATATGTTTATAGAAATTTACATATGAAATTAAGGTAGCATGCGCAGCGAGAGTGTATTGGGGTCTAAATGGTGAGATCATAAGAACAATATATCGTCGTTGAAGTTCTAACACCACGTAACTAATTTTATGGCTATTTTGACATTTTGATGGCATTCGCTAGAGAATCGGAATGCCCATCGTTTTAGTCAATCAGAAATACGTATTGGCCAATAGAAACCCGTGAAATTAAGAAAATGCGGCACGGGATTCACCAAATCGATGTTCTGTTTGGAAACAGCACGTAAGTCACTTAGTGCCATAGTGTGTAACATACTGCAAGGCTGTTCCTGACAATTAATGGAAAAAAGGTAGGAAAATAATAATTATAGTATTAAAAGTTTGTATTTTTATTTTTTTAGATGTTTCTACTATTTAACTTTGATATTTTTATATTGATATAAACTTATTTTAGTTAGTTAATGCTATTGAAAGTTTGTGTAATGAATTACGTAGTGTTGCTCTAATGTTGTAATGGAGTTACGTGGTGTTTTAATTTAACGGTTTTCTGGTTCGGCCATCGATCATATTTCAAATTTTAAGTTAAATAGTTGATAATTAAATAACATAAAATGTTAAATATTTTCGGTAGTAATTGATGTAAGTAGATTATCCTCTTACTCGGTATTTAAAATTATTAAATACCGAGTAAGAGTAAGTTTCAGTTTAATTTACAGAAAAAAGAATCAAAATGAGCAGTGAGAAAGATGAAACTTTACTTGAACATTGCAAAGAATTAAAGATTGAGATACCCCCGAAAAACAAAAAAACAAAAATCACTTACCCAGAATACTATACACCCAATTTCAAACCTTTAAATATAATTACTGAAACTGTAAGAACTACATCCAGGAACGGTGATCACTCTTCATTGACAATAACAGAAGAAGTTTTAGAAACATCTATGGAAAAGAATCGGAAGAATTGTTTGAAAATCAAACACGAGTAGTTTCGTCAGAAGAAGTGAGCACCGAGAACGTATCTGATGTAACGACTCAAATTGTAATGGATGGCTTAAATGATAATGAACAGAATTTAACGCAAGATGTTGATATTGTTGAAGCTAACGGAAACTAAAAACCAATTAACAACGAATATTGTGGAGATCTCAATTCTAAACGTAAAAGGAAGTCTAAAGGTCAAGTAAAGTCATAGCAAAAGGGAGTGGCCATAAATAAATGCAAAAAATTAAGATTAGAGGGAGAACAGTACATGGGATATCGGCGAGACAGCAGACTAGAAAAGTTTAAAGTTTTACATGATGTTATGAGGTCTGCGCGCGAAATAGGACCTCGTTGCTTTTCTAAATTTTCTACAAAATCCAAACTTCGTGGATGTAACAACATGGTAGAGGCAGAAAGACAAGACATTTTTACTTTTTTTTTGGAAACAAATGGACTGGTCTCAGAGGTAGCAGTATGTTGTTTCTAATGTTGAATGTGGAAATAGAAAACAAATAAAAACGACTGATTCGAGACGAAATTTAAGCAAGCAATATTTTTTAAACACTAAATCTCAAGGTCGTGTTCAAGTATGTATGAAAACGTTTGTAAGTACTCTAGGTATTACGATTAAAATTCTGTACATTATTGGATTGAACGTTCCGAAAAAGGCATGACAGGAAAACAAGAAGTGACACGTCCACTTAAGGAGACAAGATCAAAATACTGTGTGATTTTTCTAAACAAGTTATTGGATGATTTACCCAAAATGCTATGCAATGCTATGCTATCCCACTATTGTCGGGCATCAAGTACAAAACTTTATTTAGAACCAGTTGTACAGAGCAAACTGAAACTTTATAAATTATACTGTGAGAAATGTAACGAACAGCAGGAAAAGCCCACCTCTCGATGGTTATTCGATCAAATATTCAATAAAAAGAATTTAAGCCTATTTTCGCCTAAGAAAGACCAATGCGATTTGTGTTGTTCTCATGATGTAGGGAATATCAGTGAAGCCAAATATCGTGAAGATATATTAAAGAAGGATAGAGCTAGACAGGAAAAAACTCAAGATAAATTAAGAGCAACAAATAAAGAAGTGCATGTCTTTACACACGATCTACAATCGGTACAGCTTTGTCCTAAACTTGAAGCCAGTGCAATATATTATAAGACAAAATTATGTGTACACAACTTCACCATCTACAATCTTGAAAACAAAGACGTGCACTGTTATTGGTTCTATGAGTGCACTGCAGGCTTGGTAGCTTCTGTGTACCTATACTACCTGCATCATAGACTGTTTGAAAAAAACGCTGTCTAAGAAGCTGCTGCCTATAATTATTTATTCTGATGGTTGTACAGTACAAAATCGCAATGCTGTTTTATCTAATGCATTGCTGGAATTAGCGATGGACTATAACATCCAGGTCGAACAAAAAATTCTAGAAAAGGGCCATACCCAGATGGAGGTAGATTCTTGTCACAGTGCAATAGAATGTCAAATTAAACACAGAGACATCTACCTACCTTCGCTTCGCAGTACGCATCAATTTCAAAGGAAGCTTGTTCTATGCAGCCCTACAATGTAAATTATGACTTTTTCTTCGACTTTTCAAAATCTCATATGTATGATTCGATTCGACCAGGTAGAGTAGCCAATGATCCAGTAGATACAGATATCAGAGCACTACTTTATGAACCTGAAGGACTTATAAAATATAAACTAAGCTATGATGACGACTACGTATTATTACCCAAAAGACCTAAACAAAGACGCATTCTGCCAAAACCAAAGCAGAATATCAATTTCTCAAATAAAATGGAGCCATTTACAAGAATTAAAACGTGTCATACCTAGTGATTGCCATAGCTTTTACGATGGTTTGCCACATAAGTAGGTAAGGGGGTCGAATATGGTCACCTTAAGGTTCAGTCCCAATTATCTTTATTTTTGTAAGAATAAGGAGTTGTCCTTATTAGGTTTCCGTCAAGTGTACTATCTATCAATATAAATAAATTTATGGATAAACCGGTATTTTTAAAAAAATGCAAATTGACCATATTTCCGACCATGTTGGTAAATATGGTCGGAAATATATGTGCATATTTACCGTATGCGATTTTTAAGATTTAAAAGAATTGTTAAATTTGGGATAATTAATTAAAAAGGAGTTTAAAGTAAATAAAACATAAACGATATAATCAATATATATTTTATAACTGTAAAAACAAAACAAAATCTTTATCTTGTGAAAAATAACATTGTTATTAACTTAAAATTTACTGCTTTTGAGATCACAAAACGAAAACATTAACATAAGCTCAAAAATATACCTTCTAAGATCAGCAAATTGAACAATGGCATTTCTGAGATTAATTTAAACTAATCAAAATCGTCTAATACAATTAAATTATATTAATCTTCACATTGGATGCAAATGAAATTGTCTTTATCACTAGCAGTATGTCCAACGCATTCTTCATGGACATACGATGCACAGTTTTGACATAGCCTCATGTCTGCAATTCTGTTCTCCCGACAGACAAAGCAATACCAAGACTTATTAGATGGCCTTTCCTTTATCATTTTTCCTTTTTTTTCCCTTTAGCCCTTTAGCATCTCTATTTTTTTCACTTTATTTTTTTTTTGTAATTTTATTCTCTTCTTTTAAGACTTCCTTACCTAAAAAAATATCTTTTGTTAGTTCTTGAGCTAGGCTGTTAATAGCTTTTTTTCTTAGAGTAACTGTTGGACTTGACAGTTTCTGTGGAGTCTTCAACATTTGTTTAAAAGAAACATTGGAGTTTGCAGAAGTAGATGATGCTTGATATGGAACCTCGATAGAAAAGTTGTCTAGTGCTTGAACTGACGCATCAAATGGCAGAAAACATTGAACTGGTGGTTCGGCAATCATATCTTTAGACGAGACTAGCAGACCTTCAGCAGTATCCTTGGAAGCTATGGTTGAGGACAAATCATTGGTGTCCTCCAAAGTCACCAGACTTGAGATTGTAGGTTCCAAACACATATCCTGAGAAATACATTGGACGGGGACTTCTTCTGCAGAATTGGCCTGGGTCTGGACCCATATTAGTTGTATCCTTAGAAGAACATGGGATTGGGGATAGCATTTCAACAGTCTTTACTTTAGTAATTGGAGAGGCTGTAATCTTGTCTTTAGATCCATTTGAGGAAGATGTTGAGCAGGTAGAAGCTTTATTATTTGACGAAACAAGTGCAGCCAGCGGTATATCATCTTCGCTGTCACTCAATTCATTCGTTGTTAGAGTTACTAATACTTCTGATGTCGCTACATGTGTAGGCAAACTTGGTGCTTATGCTTCTTCTGGAATTTTTGACGGGTCGAATGGATATATTCCAGTCGCTTCAAACCCAGCTTTAATGTTGGTTGGTGTCATGGAATTGTCCCAAACTTTTGAGAATATAGCCCCGAATCTTTGCTTGCCCAATACTTCCTCATCCCATGCGTATTCAAAAGACCTAAACACAGCCTTGTCCATAGGTTGTAATTCGTGGGTGGTGTTACTAGGCAAGCAAAAAAGCTTTATATCAATTTTTTCAGCAGCTTCTACGATTGAATAATCTAGATGGCATTTAGTGCCATCAAACACCACAATACAAGGCCCAGAATGTTTGTACTTAGCCAAATGGTGTATCCATTGGACAAAAACTTGAACATTCATACTCCCTTTGGGAGTCATTTGAACATTCGTTCCGTTTGGTAGCGCATCTTTCCATTCGGGCTTTAACACATTCAATGCCGAGGACACGCTTGGCGTGTTCAAGTTTATTGAAGTCTGTATGCCAAGAACACGCCAGGCGGGTTTTTGATGTTTTGGTAATATGTCTTTAACGAGGCCAGATATTCTGCTCAAATTATTACTGCATAGTTTTTGAAGGATCTGCTAATGGTTAAATTAAGCGGCAACCGGAAAAACCAAGTCTGATTTTTTTTTAAAATAAAGGTTTTTGCAGTGCCAAGAACACGTTACGCGTGTTCACTTATTGGAGCTACCATTAGGCTCTCAAACTTTTTATTAGTTTGACCCCTTTGCTATTTTTAAGTTCAAAACTTCTGTAGCACCTCTGCTTCGTCATACAGAGCTGCAGTTGGGTATAGGGCTGTAAATAGACCTACTTTTAGGACGCCTCTGTTCACTCTGTCTGTGGAGATAAGATGCGTTTACAGGTTATTACGCAGTAATTGATAAATAACTGACATTGAACTAAGTAGACCGTCTTGAGCTTTTTCTATCTGTTGGCTGCCTAAGGTTTTTCGTTACGTGTATTACGTTTCATAAACTACCATCACATATTTGCATGATGTGCATAAAGGTTTTTTTATACATAACTACGGAGTATCTGAAGAAGACCTCTAAGGGCGCAGTTACTTTTATGCTGATTTTGAAATGAACATAAACTTTATTGTGCACCATTTAAAATAAAATAAAAAATAGATATTATGTATGTATAAGAGTTTTTTTTAACTGGGACAGTATGGGGAAAATCTAAACCATTAAAGATATAAGGAAAAGGTCTTAGTAACCATTTCATATTTTTTTGTGAAAATAAATTAGACATAGTAACTTTTTTGGTCAAGCGTGAGTTGTTCTTGGAAATTAGTCATTTTGATGATTTTTTTATGCGGATCCGGTTTTAATTCTACACTACAAAAATATTTTTTTAATATTTTTGTATAATTTAAAGAACTGGAGATTAAACATAAATAAAAATTTTGAATTTGGAACGCTTTTTGTACGTGTAGGGATCAGCCGTGAAACTGTAGTATGGTAACTTTGAGCTAACAATTTGTATGGGAAACTTTTTATTAAATATGACTAACTTCTGCTGCTCAGATTTTATTCTTCTGATAGAATAAAATATTCCTAACATGAAATTGAGTCGATCCGCATCGAAAAAAAATCCTCAAAACGACTAATTTCCAAGGACAGCTCACACTCGACCAAAAAAAATACTATGTCAAATTTATTTTTAGAAAAAAAGATGAAATGCTTTTTAAGACCTTTTACTTATATCTTCAATAGTTTAGGTTTTCCCCATACTGTCCTAGTTAAAAGAACTCTGTATAATTTACTTAGACCGCCACATACAAGTAAAGCACTCCCACTGATTCTTGCTTGATTCTTACTTACAAGATTTGTCCGTTTTATAGGAGGGGAATAGTCTGTTTCGTCTTCGTCATTTGTAACTTCAGTTTGCGGTACAAATTTAACTTGTTCTGTGAAAAAGAGATTCTTCCGTAGAAAAGGGTAAAGGAAAAAGAGGTAGTTAGTGAAAATGCTTCAAAATTAATTTATATCATACATAGGTAAGAGGAACCTACGATAATAAGTGCTTTAAAATATTTAACAAATTTTAGAATCAATTTATGACAGTTAGAAAGATCTTTTAGTCTATATCATGAATCTATATAAATCATCCAGATTCATGGTCATTATAAATTAAAGTACATGCATAATTGAAATTAATAATTGGAAACGTCATTAATTATTATTGCATGGGGATTGCAGTAAAAAAAAGTTTGAGAACAACATGTTTCACTATAATGCATATACTTACCATAAAATCTGTTTTTCGCCATTATTTTAAGTATAAAACTGAAAATACTGTCACTAACACCTTTATTCTCGCACAACACAAGAAATACTAACTGGCAAACGTTTGCAAAAAAAGATATAGCCGTTTTATGTATTTTACCTATAAACAGTGCCGTGGACACGCGAGGCGTGTTCACTATTTTTCAAAGTTGCAGTGCCGTGAACACGCCTAGCGTGTTCACAGTATTATATCGCGGCATCTCGGTAAACTTTAAGAAAATCGTGGTGGCAGTGAATGAGTTAATCGTTTTCCTTTAAACAAAATCATAGGAGGAATAGCCTGACCTAAGGCGTTGTCACACAATACTACAGTTACATTTTCAGCATGTTCGTGGCCTACAATATGCACCCTCTTTGCACCACCACCACAATGAGGGGCTTTATGCAAATTAAGTTGACACCCTTTTTCATCTATGTTGTAGATACGCTCTGCACTATTCAAAAGGTTGTTATCTATCAAAACCTTTTTAAGTTTTTCAGAATAATCAGCCACTACTTTTTTATTAAGCTTCTGGGCTCTTGCTGGGTTAAGGTTTTGCGCTTTCCTTCGACTTATATCTTTATGGCGTTTTAGGAAACCTCTCAGCCAATCACGACCAACCATTACATCTTCATTCGCGACGGTAATGTTGTTCAGGGAGCAGTAGGTGGTAACACACGACCTTAGTACACGAGGGGTTAATGGATACCCAACATTACACAAGCGGATAATCCTAGATTTAAGGTCTTTTTCTTGCTCTCTATTGAGCAATGGCTTTCTTCCCAAGGATAATTTATTTTCCATATTTTCTGTTAAATATCTCTTGAGTGTACGCCTAGGTATATCAAAGTGCTTCGAAGCTGTATAAATTTTCATCACACCTTGATTTACTGCCGCCAATGCTTTCTGTAAATTTTCTTCGGTCCACCTCCCACGAATACCTCTGTTTTTGTACCGCGGCGCCATTGCTAAAAACAACAAAAATAGTTGTCACAGCATACACATTCATAAGGGAAATATGGTCACATAGTGCAGACAAATATGGTCACATCATGTCCATATTTACCGACACCATGTGTTCTGTTCTTATAACCTCTAAAATAATAAAAAACATTTTAATGTGTAAAAAATCTACTTACCCTTTTAAAATGATAACCAAAGCACACAACGCAAACCAGTAATAACAGTAAATAATAGTAAAACTATAAATTTAAGACAAAATTTTCGTAAGTATTTTACTAAGAGTGACACGACTTTTCTGCAATGCGTATTTCGTCCGACTGCGGAGCGTGCGACGCGCGTGACGTTCACGTGGTCTAATGACATTGCCGCTAGGTACCCGATAGTGAAGTTTTCGAAATTCACTCGCTATTGGTTTATCAAATATTAACTACTGAGCATATTTACCAGCAGGGCATATTCGACCCACATACTTATTAAGTTTATTTTAAGAGAAGTTTTCAAGTTTTGTTTTTATTGCAAATATTTATAATGTCATTTATGTGATTTAGTCAATTAATATTGATGTCTTCAAGTGCAAAGTAAATTTAAGAATACCTAATAATAATAATAAAAATCAAATTAAACTTGTTCAGGATAAATGTTCAAATACTTAAATAAATGGTATACTGTTTAATAAAAAAAGAATAAAGATTGATTGGAATAAAATAAATTAATAAACACAACATTTTTGTTTTTTAATTCCTTATAGAAAATGATGTATGTCATGTCAATTTGTGATATTAAAGTGACAACACAACGTATGTCATTACATTTGGGTTAATAACTGTATGTAATAAAAAGTTAATGTTTCTACATTAAATAGAACTATAATTTAGTACACAAAAATTAAATTTGTATTATTATAGTATCTATAAAATATTATGCAGTTTTTTCTCTCCTGAAAAGTTGCGATTTTTTACTTCCGTGGTGTTAGGACTTCAACGACGATATATTGCAGTTATAGAACCTATAATGCTGTATGCCAGCGGGACATGGCACGGGGCTACGGAATCAGTAAGAGTTAAAAAACAGCTCGAGTCGGTTCAGAAGAACTTTGCCATAAAAATCTGCAAAGCCTACAGAACAGTGTTCTTGACCTCCGTTCTGACACTGTCGGGACTGCCTTACGGGTGAAAGAATCAGCAATGCTATATATAGCATTGCTGATTGTACTATATACAAAAAAGCGAAACTGCACTGACCATCTGCCCTATGGCAGAACCATGGAAAAGCAGGTCAGCGTTTTACACAGACCGTATCCATCAAACAGAGTCCTGATTGGATATGAATGTATAGAGGATACAACACCGTCGACTCTCAAATAACATAACATCACAAACTATCAGATATACACAGATGGTAGCAAAATCGACGGAAAAGTAGGCGCTACCATCTCTTGCTGGTCTGACGGTAAAGAGTTTGCAAACTATGCACTCACTCTTGATCCTGTATGCTCTGTGTTTCAGTTAGAACTGTATGCTCTGCACAGAGCAATAAAGATGATCCGAGAGGAGGAAGTGCAAGCGGCATCTATATTTAGCGACTCCAGATCCTCCTTGGACATCATCACAAACCCTAATGCGGATCACCAGCTGGTGCGGAGGATACATGAAGAAATAAGGGAAATCAGAAACAGAGGTGGGAGTATAGCTCTGTTTTGGTTGAGGGCGCACGTGGGAATTGCGGGAAATGAGAGAGCAGACAAACTGGCAAAGATGGCACTAGCAGTCCCTGTCGTCGCATGTTAAATAAAAAATTAAAGAGGAATCGGTACGTATATGGCAGGACCAATACGAAACCTCCACTACCGAAGCTACAACAAAGTGTTTCTTCCCAGACCAAAAAAAGGCCTACAGCTGGGTTAGAAGAGAAAAACTTTCACCACTTCTAGTATAAGCTTTTACAGGGCACGGCGGTCTTACGGAATATCTGCACAGATTTAGAATAAAGAATAGCCCAAGCTGTGAATGCGATTCAACGGAGTCTGAGTCTGTGTGGCACATGATATTAGACTGTCCCAGATTTGGCAGTGATTGCCATGACCTATATCAGAAGATACAAGCAACGGTATCGAAAGAGAACATCCTGTTATAAAAGTATGATATAATCTACCATACGTGTGTTGTTACTCTGTGCAATGAGTTGCCGGAAACTGTGCTCTGTCATTCTCTCTTCCCCTTTGTGTATTTTGTGTGATTGTGACTGCAATAAAGTCTTTAATAATTATTACGGTTTAATTCATTGCGATAACTCCTGATTAGTTAGTTTCTAACATCTGCGCATAACTTAGCAGATTATGCGACATTGGCGACGAGGATTAAAACAGTGAAACATAAATTGCATTGCACAAGGACAGCCGGCGAGTTACGTCAGCCGGAAAGAAAAAGCACTTAAGGAGGCAAAATTATTAGCGTGAGTCTAATTTTTAATTCAAAAAAATTATTAGAAAGTGTTGGTATACACATTACAATGGAAAACACAAGCGATAGCACGCAGATTTTACAATTAGTGGCACCTGGAGCGCACGTGGCCATGCCGCCATTCGAAAGCAACACATGTCCGTGGAAAGTTTATGTGAAGGTTTTCCAAAGTAAAATGATGGTAATGAATATTAGTAAGGAAAACTGGACACATTATCTATTAACGGTGGTTGGGTTTGATGTCGTAACGTTATTAACAGAACTCTGTTATCCAGAGGAAATTGAAAAGAAAAGTTTCGACGAATTAAATAACATAATAAGCTCGCATTTGAATCCCGAACCATCTGAAATGGCGGAAACGTATAAATTTAGGAAGAGAGTCCAGGATGCAAATGAAAGTATCAGTGAATTTGTAACAGCTTTGAAAAGTCTGGCCAAAACTTGCAACTTTGGCACTCACTTGGAAAGAGCGTTGCGAGATCAGTTCGTTCAAGGTTTGAAAAATGAGAGCATAGTGAAAAGATTATTTTTAGAAAAATCTTTGACATTTCAATCGGCAGTGCAGCTAGCCATTACAATGGAAGCAGCCGATAGAGACACTAAGCTGGTTACATTAGACAGAGATGTTCATAAAATTAATACATTTATAACTCATAGTAGCAGTACTAAGCAGGGCAAGGTCAGCGTACTTAAATGTCATTGTTGTGGAAAACCTGGCCATGCAAAACCAGTTTACAAATTTAAGGGAGAAGAGTGTTTTAAGTGTCATAAGAAGGGGCACCTAGCAAGTATTTGCAGGGCACCAGTGCAAAAAGCGGTAAAGAAGAAAGTGAAGGAAGTAAAAAGTAGTGAAAGTGAGTTTTCTGTGATGAAAGTCAGTTATGAAAAAGAAAATGTTCATGATAGTGATTTAGGGTTGCAACGGTTATTTACAGAAGAGAAGTGTAATTATATTATGGACATAAATAAAGTAGAAATAATTAAAGCTAAGAGACCGAAACCATGGAATGTCAAATTGATGGTAAACAACTTAAATATAATATTTGATATCGATTGTGGTGCTGATGTAACATTAATTCCAGAACATATGTATAAAACATTATTATCAAAAAGTAAATTAGAACCCTGTGATATAAAATTGTCAGGTTATACTGGTAACCAAATAACAGTGGTAGGTAAGTTAAATGTCAATATATTAAGTGAAGGTAAAAAGTACATAGCGCCTTTGATAGTTGTCAAGGAAGGAAAAAGACCATTATTAGGTAGAGATTGGCTTAATGTAATAAAAATAGATTTGAAAGAATGCATTAGGAGATGTAATTTGATTGAAAGTGCAACTATAGATTTAAAAGTTAGTAAGTTAATAAATAAATATTATGATGTTTTTTCTGGTAAGGCAGGAGAAATAAAAGGAACTTTAGGTAAATTAAAATTAAAAGAGACAGTCACACCAAGAGCTTTTAAACCTAGAAGAATTCCATACTCATTAGAAAATATTGTTAAAAAGGAAATAGATTCATTAGAAAAAGAGGGTAAATTATGTAAAGTAATGGGTAAAGATAATGTTACATGGGCTACACCAATAGTACCTATAGTAAAGGGACCACACAATGTACGAATTTGTGGTGATTATAAGGTCACTATTAATCCATATTTAGAGGTACCGCATCATCCACTTCCAGTAATTGAAGATATATTTGCAAAATTAAATAAATTTGATAATAAAAGTAAGACAGTTTTTAGTAAGATAGATTTAAGAAAAGCTTATATGAACCTTAAAATGAATGATGAGGCACAGAAGTTGATGACATTAACAACACCCTGGGGGTTGTATAGACCAACTTTCATGATGTTTGGTATGTCACCAGCTCCACAAGAGTGGCAGGAATTTATGGATGCAAACTTTAACATGCCAAATGTGTTTTGTTATCTCGATGATATTTTAGTGGCAACATCAGACATTGATACTCACATAAAAACGTTAGAGTGTATTTTTGAAAAATTAAGGCAATTAAATATTAAAGCTAATAAAGATAAAACTTTGTTGTTATCTAGTCAATTAGAGTATTGTGGATATTTAATAAATAAGGAGGGCATCCATAAAACACCTGATCATATTAGAGCTATATTGGAAGCACCACAGCCTAAAAATTTAAAAGAGCTGCGTAGTTTTCTTGGTACTGTGAATTTTTATCATAAATTTTTGAAAGATGCTGCAGAAAATTTAAAACCTTTATATAAATTGTTGAAAAAGAGTGAATCATGGTCATGGTCTAATTAGCAAACTGTAGCATATGAATGGGCTAAGAAAGCTATAGCATCAGAACAAGTGTTGATTCATTATGATCCTATGTTACCAGTTGTCTTAAGTTGTGATGCATCAAAATTTGGTGTTGGTGCATGTTTAGCACATGAGGTTAAAATTGGTTCAAAAGTAGTAGAACGTCCCATAGCCTTTGCTAGCCGAACCTTGACTGAAACAGAAATAAAATATTCACAAATAGACAAAGAAGCTTTGACAATCATATGGGCGGTTAAGAAATTTGATCTTTACTTAAAAGGTAGAACTTTTATATTGGTAACTGACCATAAACCACTTGTCTCAATATTTAGTCCCAGTAAAACAGTCAGTAATATTTATGCTGATAGAATGGCTAGGTGGGCGTTAATTCTCAGTAATTATAGTTATATTATTAAATACAGGACATCTCAATGCAATGCTGCAGCAGATTTTCCTTCTAGATTGCCTCTTAAAAATAATAATGAAAATATTGAATATTTACGCCATCATGTCAACAGCATTGTATTAGATAATCCTCCAGTTACATTATCTGAAGTAGCTAAGTATACTCAAAGAGATCCTAGTTTAAGTAAAATATACACATATATTAGAGAGGGTTGGCCAAAGATTATTGAGAAAGATCTGTTAAATTTTAAAGGTAAAGAAACAGAATTATATTTACATAAAGATGCTATTGTTTGGAGAGACCGAGTTGCAATTCCTAATAGCTTAAAACAAAGGGTGTTGACAGAATTACACTCTGGACATCTTGGTATTAATAAAATGCAATCTTTAGCCAACAGCTGTTTTTGGTGGCCTAATATGAATGTTGATATCAAGGCTATTACTAGTAACTGTGAAGGGTGCATCCAAAATAAGAATTTTCCACCAGCAAAACCAATTCATACTTGGGAATGGCCAAATGAGCCATGGAAACGTGTTCATGCTGATTTTGCAGGGCCATTCATGGGTCATATGTGGTTATTGGTTGTGGATGCACACTCAAAATGGCCCGAAATAGTTAAAATGAATACAACTACTTCAAATGCAACTATTAAATGTTTACGTAGTATTTTTGCAAGATTTGGTTTGCCAGAGCAGTTTGTAACAGATAATGGTCCACAGTGGACATCAGAAGAGTTCAAAATGTTTTGTAAGAATAATAATATTAGGCATATTTGTACTGCTCCATATCATCCAGCCAGTAATGGTTTAGCAGAGAGAGGAGTACAAACTTTTAAAAAGGCATTGTTAGCATGTAAATTTAGTATGGATAATTTAGATTATAGTTTGTTACAATGGTTGTTAGCTTATCGTACAGCTCCACATGCTACCACAGGAAAGGCACCATGTGAGTTAATGTTGGGTCGGCAGTTGCGTACCCGTTTAAATTTAATTAAGGAGGATGTAGTCATTTCTCGCCAAACTTTATGTAAAAAGCCAGTTAAGCAGTATTTACCAGGTGATTTAGTACATGTGGCGTCATATGATAAAGCACAAAAGTGGATCAGTGGAACTGTAGAAAAGAATATTGGTAATTTAATGTATGAAGTAGCAACTGATAATGGTGTTGTTACCAGGAATTTCACTCAGTGTTTGCCAAGAGAAAATAATTTTAATAATGATTTAGAAGTTCAAAGTGACAATACTGATAATAACAGTTTGCTAAGTCAGTCATCAGCTGTTACTCAGACTGAAATATTGAGAAGGAGTTCAAGGACTCCTAAACCTGTTCAAAAATTAGATTTATAATTTAAATGTTAATTATGTAAAAATTGAGAAGGAAGGAGTGTTATAAAAGTATGATATAATCTACCATACGTGTGTTGTTACTCTGTGCAATGAGTTGCCGGAAACTGTGCTCTGTCATTCTCTCTTCCCCTTTGTGTATTTTGTGTGATTGTGACTGCAATAAAGTCTTTAATAATTATTACGGTTTAATTCATTGCGATAACTCCTGATTAGTTAGTTTCTAACATCTGCGCATAACTCAGCAAATTATGCGACACATCCAAACTTTGCTAGTAGACAAAAAATTAAAAATTGCAATCATTAAATTTAATGGGAAAATAATGGAGACGGTCGTTCGCCGCAATAAAAATTGTACACCACCAGTACCGGGAGAAAATTTGAATCCACAAATGATACAACCAAGGCAAGTACCTATCTCTTCAAAAGAGGTAGCACAAGAGAACTGGTTGTGTGGTGGAGAGAGGGGTACCCCTGGTATTAAAACAAAAGGAGTGGCGCTGTTCATGGACAGTGGCAGAGAAAGGTTAGGTATTAGTTTCTCTATAACTGGACCTAGGAAACATATAGCCATTTCACCAGGCTTGGCAGTTCTGTTGAAAGGCAGCACCACTAGAGCCACTATAAAAAAAAAGACTTATGAGGCAATGCCGGAAGTGGTTCTAGCCGGACTTACCTAGCGTAGTAACTACAAACTCGTATATCAAAATTAATGTAGATAAAGTCGATACTCGTTTAGACGAACTTAAGTTCTACACCAATAACAAACATGTCAAAAGGAAGCTTATTGATGGTCTAAGTTCCGTTCTCAAGTGGCTCATAGGTACCCCTGATGCGAAAGATGCTCAATATTATAACGAATGTATACAATTATAAGAAAAACAGCAACTCTCCACGAACGAAGTGTTAACACAACAGCTTCAAATCATCTCCTCCACAATCAATAATTTTAATGAAACAATTTTAAAAATGAGTTACGATGAACAAGTGATAAATGAAAACCTAAATAAAATTAGTAACTACGTTAACTCAACAACTTATTATATTTACAATTTAACTCTGATGGAAAAAATGTCGATTGTTTCTATTCAAATTCTTGAAAGTGTTATGACGTTGAAAAAGATCTAGACGATATTTTAACTAGTATCTTATTTATTAAATCAAAGGCGATACACCCTTCTGTAATATCTGGGCGGATTTTTATAAACGTGTACATTCCATTTTTGCTATGTCTCACAACTTTCGATTTTTTTTACGATGTTCTGTCTTAGTAATCAATTTTTCTTTTAATGTCCTTAGTAAAAACATATATTTAGCTATATTTTCCAATCTTTATTTCTTTTATTTCTTCATTAATTCATAAAATTTTTGAGTGATACCTGTATGTACATGCCATTATTTACCCTGTCCTACCGTCTTTTTGTTACCAACAAATTAAAACTACGAGATAAATAGAAATATATTGATTGCGAAATAACCATCACTCGACAGCTTAAAAATTATATTTATTTCTATTAATAATATAATTAATGTAAAGCAACTGATTGAATTGTAATATTTTTTTTATTAAAAGTCATAATTATTGACCTAGGTGGAATTTCCAATGAGATACGCAATTTTTCTCGGCTTTTTAAAAATCTACCGCAATAGTAGTTTTTTCATTAGTTTGCAACAATTGAGCACTCTGTGGAACATAAAATTGCCATTAGCTATAGTAGATCAGTCTCGATAGAAATCAGTGTTTCCACTTTTAGGGCTTTCGCCCTTTTTTCGGGCGAAACTGTCGATTTAAAGTTTTGTTTGGGGATTTTTTAAGATTTTTAGGGATTTAGGGTAATTTAGGACAAAATCTAATACAAAGCTAGCAACACTATTTTGAGATAGACTTCGCAGTTTATCTATGGTTGTTCGTACGTAGGTGATCTCGATCAAGGTCGGGGATTCCCTGCAGTTACTGACACATTATTATACAAGCAATTGTAATATGCCAATGAGTTTATAGATTTCTTGTGCTAATGAATGTCTTAAAATTTTGCCTTTTTGCATTAACTAACGTATTATTTTCATTCTCCTTCAGTCAGTCGCTACTTACTGTTTCAACTTTGAAATGTACGACGCCGCCGTATAGAAAATTAATATATAAATATTATATAGTGCTTCTTTGACAGTTTTAGAGTGTGAACGTGAGTGAAAAGTGGTCAATATGGAAGAAAACGATGATAAGTTACCGTCATCTTCTGGTACCGACATAGGACCATCTAAAGCAAAAACATACGTGCAAAAATTCAAAACCTCGTGGTTAGAAAATCCAGATTTTAAGCATTGGCTGAAACGTTCAGATAAAGGTGAAACAAAAGCCTATTGTAAGGTATGTGATTGTCACTTTATTTGTGGTATGTCTGAATTATTGCGACACCAAAAAAGTACAAAACATGTTAAACAGATGGCCGTTATATCAAAATGTGGTAATATAACATCGTTCGTAAGTGGACACGTGAACTATACCAATAAAGTTATAGAAATGGAACTGAAAATTTGCGGTTTTCTAGCAAAGCACGATCTGGCAATTTCATTAACTGAGGACTTAATAGATCTTATGCGGAATTTGTTTCCAGAATCAAAATACTTACCAGATGTACGTCTAGGCAAGCAAAAGGCTACAAATATTTTACGACAAATCACAGGATTCACTTACAAACAACAAGTAGTTAATAAAATGAAAAACAATTTTTTTAACATAATCATAGATGAAACGACAGATCTTACACAGAAAAAGCAGTTGGCAATAATAGTAACATTTTTTGACAGTGTAACCAAAACCGTACAATACAGATTTTTTGATATGATTGATATCAACCATGGGACAGCTAGTGGTATCTATACAGCAATTAAAGATGTATTTTTAAAATATAAAATTCCATTAAATAATGTGATTGGATTTACTTCTGATACTACGAACGTCATGTTGGGACAACACCATTCTGTGCAGGCTCTGCTAAAAAATGATATTCCTCATCTTGTTGTCATAGGCTGCACTTGCCATTTAATTCACCTTGCCACTTCTTATGCTAGCCGTAAACTACCTAAAAATTTAGAAGACTTATGCCGCAACATACCTGCATATTTTCACATGAGTCCAAAGAGAACTGAATCCTTAAAACTGTTTCAAGATTTTTTGAATATTGAACATCATAAATTACTTACAGCAGCGAATACAAGATGGCTTTCACTACAAGCGTGTGTTGATAGAATACTAGAACAGCATGATGCCCTCAAATTATTTTTTACGGAAGCAGTTTATGAGGATCCATCCAACACTAATGATTCAATCTTAAGGAGCTTAAACACAGAACACAGAAAGAGGTTAGAATGGCGAACATGCATCGTTTGTACGGGAACCGCTGTCGCCAGTTTAAGAAGCCACCGCTGCGTCTGTAAAGTCACGCATAACCAATCAGGAGAAGTACGCATCGCGCGATAACGAACTGAACCAATCACAGCACTGCACTCACAAAAACGATATTATTACCTTAGTGATTGACAAAAATGAAAAATTATCGATATAAAATGTCGATAGCAAATTTAATATTACAAATATTTTCAATACTGAAAACGAAATATTACATTCATGTAGGTATGTAAAATTTAATAATTAATTTAATTGTATATACCTATACTATAATGATGAAACAAACTTATTAAGTGAAATAGATGTAGGTTGGAAGCAAAGTAAACTATATTTCTGTAAATCTTGTTTCCATAACAAACATATACAGGCACTTTTATATGTGTGCGATAGGACATTTTTCCGACATGTTCATACATTTTGCGATTTTGCGGTGGCTATCTTTTCACAATTTTATAATTTATTATGCCCTAGCTATCTGTAATATCATTCATTTAATACATTTACATATAGTATGCCCAAATTCAATAACAGTTTTTATATATTTAACGTATTTTCCCTAAAATCTTATACTCAATCTCAATCTCTTTTATTGCTTACGCTACTATCTCTGTCTAAGGGTTTTTAATCAATATATGTATTATTATTACATACTATATGTTTTCTTCCTGCTATGGGAACCTATTCTATATACTTTATTTATTTCCTAAGCTAAAACTTATCTTTACTTATCAACTATGCTTAGTGCTATTCTTACTATTATTCCGCCGTTTAATATGTTTTATTACTATCTTAATTCTATTATTTTATACATTTTTATTTATTAACTATTCTATCCCGAACACATATTTTAAATTAATTTGATGATAATCTTGAATCAGTAATTTTTTCTCTTTTTTTTTGATATACCGTACATATACATGGGCCAAACTAGAACATGTTCTTTCAGTGTAAAATATCATAAATTTTTTAAATAACAGCAAAAAGTAAGAAGCCTGTTTCGCCGTTTTCACCTACTAAGACCCCTTAAGTGGTGCCTTGCAGCCATTCGTAATAAATTAGCGCAGTCGAAGTTGACTGCGCTATTTGGACATATTAATCATATTTCCACGGTCGCACACACCGATTAATTCGTTTAATAAAAGTATAATTTAAATTTAATTAAAACTTAAATAAATACTTGAACAATCATCCAACAAATGTTCGAGTTTATCACACAATCATTTATTCCTACCAGAATATTAAAAAAAAATATTTATCGATAAAACATAATGCGTACGTTTTTTGGTAAGCACAGCACTATGGCCTTTTACTACGTTTATTGCTGTTATTCAAATGCTTCGCTACCGAATTCAGTGTACTACATTACGCGCTCTGAGTAATGTAATTAGACGCATGCGCGTACATAGCCGGCAATGTATATTTTTTAGAAAAATATTATGTGTCTTATCGTTACGATCAAGCTTTGATAATTTTTTTGTAAAACGTTAGTTATTACGATCAAATTTGCTATTTACCGATGAAAAGATATTCCATCTTTAGCTACACTTGAGACCTGACTTCTTGCTTTGCAGGTAATTACAGCACAAGTAGGCATTTTCATTAATAAACGCGCAGCACTTCGTAAAACACTCTCCGTGATCACTCGTGACTGACTAAGCAACGCGTTCGCATTATCGGCCACAGTCATGATCATTTGATCATAACTGTGGCTCGCGTGCCACGCCTACATAGCCGTTCTAATCTTTTTCTGTGTTCTGTGAGCTTAAATAACCCGTTCAACAAAGCATTGTTACATTTCATGAGTTATGTCTTTTCTATAACTAATGACTTCAATAAATTCTTTCAGTCAAAATCTCCACAATTGTATAAATTACCTGAAATGGTTAAAAAAATGCTACAAATCTTTCTATGCAATTTCATTAAAAAAGAGTACATATGTCCTAAATTAGACAGCCTTTTGCACCTAGATATTAACAAAACTGAACATCACTTGGATAATGATCACATTTATATTGGCTTGGATGCTTATGACATGTTGGAAGAATTAAAGGCAAAAGCTCCCA
The DNA here is from genome assembly GCA_036419045.1 of Scirpophaga incertulas. Lineage (NCBI taxonomy): Eukaryota > Metazoa > Arthropoda > Insecta > Lepidoptera > Crambidae > Scirpophaga > Scirpophaga incertulas. The sequence goes on from JAYEAL010000054.1 coordinate 76,072, forward strand.
AAAATGAAGTTGAAAAATTTTATTCAAGTTGTCGAGAATTCTATATGGAAATTGTTTCACAGATACAAACCAGATTTGACTTAGACGAAAATATGTTTAATTTAATAAAATATGTGGATCCACAAATTGCACGGCATTTGGAATGTCATTCTTTAAGGCCTGTGTTCAACTATTTCAGTTTTTTAAGAGAAAAATGCAATATACAAGAAGCAGACAATGAATGGCGACAACAAGCCCTCGTTGAAGTGAATTATTTTGAAGTTAATAGTGACGAAGAAATTACAAAGTTATCTGCAGAAGTATACTGGAAAAAAGTTTTAAACTTGAAAGACCATCACGGAAATTATAAATACCAAAACCTTGAAGTTGTGATTTCACTTCTGTTAGCACTGCCATCGTCGAACACTGAGGTTGAAAGATTATTCAGTGTACTTAAAAATGTAAAATCCGATAAAAGAAATAAGCTCTCTAATGAAACACTTAATGGTTTGTTACACACTAAACTCGGCATGACAGGTTCAATTTTGGAACCCGATAGTGCTATGATGAATGCAGTAAAAAAATTAAAAGCCAGTGCTTCAGCTTCAACATCAGAATCATATTGTTCACCGTCTACTTCTCACGCTTAATTACTCCTTGCTTCATAATTAAGACACCTTATGTATCACTATATTAAATAAAAAGGAAAAAACAACGATTTTGTTTAATTTTAAACTCTTTCCCCCCTTATTCCAAAACGCGGACTACAACAGACCAGGTTTAAGCCACTTGAAACTGGTTGAAACCTAGTCTAAACCTGTAGGCTGATTATGTAACTCTGTTACATTCACATTTAATTTTATTTTATTGACATTGAATGTTAATAAAGCTGCAATGTAACTGCAATTTCGATCAGTTTCAATTGCAATAGAGTTATATAATTGGGGGGCTGGTCTATTTTTAGTCCGCGTTTTGGAATAAGAGGGTTTAAATTATGCGCCCTAAATCAAGGATTTTCAGAGAACAGTTTAGGGCAATTTAGGGCGCATTAAAAAATTAACTAGGGTAAAATCAAAACCCGATAGTGGAAACACTGATAGAAATATCATTGAAAGTGGACGATTTGGCGAGAGAAAAAAAAAATCCATTGATCAACGGTGATTTTTGGATAAGTTAATAATATTTCAAGTATATTGCACTTGATATATAATCGATCAATGTATATTTTAATAAGTTGTATTAATATTTTGTTGTTTTTCATGTAAAAATACGTAAATAAACAAATAACTAGTGCATTTGGTAAGGAATCGTTACATTCCACTGACCAACTGTGGCAAAATCGTTAGTCAGCGGAATGAATAGTACCTCTGTGGAACGCTAAAGATGCATGCATGGTGAATATTTCGTTCATCATTCTAGTATTGTTTAAACAATCTCAATGACGATTGTTTTACCAGTTGAAGCACGAGTAGGTAGATGTAGTATACGAATTATCATTATGTTAATTTACTTTACTCTCGGCCTACCCCACAAGGGACTTGGCATGATGATATGTATGTAGGTATGTATGTATTATGCTAATTATTTCAAATTTAATTTCGATTATTTTTTTTTATAAATTATACAATGATAAAGGTTAAGTATCAATCATATCTTGGTCAAATATATCTGTTACAGGTCTATGAAATTTTGCCTAAAAATGTGTGCATTTTAATCAGAGCCTTACTTTTCCACTTAGTAATTTTAGCATTCCACTGATGTGAGTGTCCACACTTATAAAATACGAAAATAAAGGTTAATTGTCTGTTTTTACGTTTATTCTGGATTATTATTATTTTTTTATCATAAATCATAATCTGTTGGTCATCATATGGTTTTGTAAAAGAACATTCAATGTCTATTTGAATAGTTGCATTGAAAAATAGGTGTCTAATTTGTCCCATGTTATTCAGATGAGACAATAATACGATTAGAGCAGTTATTAGCTCCTTTATATCATATTGTCGCACGTTTTTCATTTATTTAGCTTATATAAAGCAAAATAATATGTGCTATTAAAGTACATTATTTTCTTTAAATTAATAGAGCGGGTTTTAAAATTGTTACTAAGCGGAATTAAAAAACGTCTACATGATTTTTAATCGGTTCTTATTAATTAACTTTAAGATATTATAGTAAACCTTCAATATTTTTATAAACTTAATATATTGGACAGTAAAAATCTAAAAAGAAAAATACGAAAAATAGAAAATAAAATCAGACCACTAATTTTAAAATGTGTACACGTTTAAAAAAATCCGCCCATCTACGATGCGTATATATAAAGAACTTTTATCTTCAAACCCTACTTGATTAAACAAAAACTTAGTTGCTCCTATATCCTTAGATAATATGCATAAAATCCTCAATTCAGCTGAAATTAGTTCCTATATATACATGAACAAGTTAATATATATTTTAGAATTCCCAATAGTAGATCCAAAAAAAAATCTCTTTATATCATATATATTCAATACCTATTAAACATCCTAACTCCTCCGTTTACACCACAATCCTTCCTGAGCATACATATCTAGCCATGAGCCCAGCTCATCATCACTACATAACGACGAGCTCTACAGAAAACTGCAATACATTTGCACCTGAAAATAAAGTCTGCAAGAATTTACCAATATATAATTATAATACTAGACCCTTATGTGAAATGGCAATACTTTTGAGTCACAATAAAGAATTACCGCAAATATGTGAAACTACCACATTCACTGCTAACATCAACATATTTCAACCCTTAAAGAATAACGAGTGGATATATACGAGTATACTACAACATTCTACATTCTACGCATTAAAATGTGAAGAAAAAACTACACATGGCGAACTACTTGGAGCAGGAATCATATCCTTTCAACCAAACTGCAAATTGTATACACCATACGTCACTATATCCGCCGAAAAGGAAACTGTTGCGAATATCAGCCACCCTATAATATCTGTCGACTTACATGAATTTTGTAATCAAAACCCAACAAAACTCGATACACCAGAATTATATCTTTGAAAACTATAAAAGAGGAAATCAAGACTTATTTCCAAAGTTTTGAAAGAAACAAACCCTCCTTCATAGAAGCACATTTAACAAAATTTTCGATAAGCAGTATAATGATTAGGATCACTCTGTTATGTATTTTGATTTGGAAATGCATACCAATAAAACATTTTTGTCGACGTCAACGCGCAACTGACCATCAAAGCTGTATTCAAATTTTTAATAACTGTTTTGATCGATCCAGCCGAAGATAACATGTCGAAATACCCATGGCACCCATCAATATTACCACATCCTGCATCTCAAGCGACGAAGATGCAGAAGCTGACGACGATGCCTCATCATCAAGAATTCGTAGTTTTCAAAAATTGGGCAAATCCGCCCAATCTTTGTTTTAAGGGGGAAGGTGTTATGTGCCAACCACCGCACCCCATCTCTTATCATTTAACTCCGTTTAACATTTACTCTTAAGTATCATAAGTCCTTAGCATTATATACATATTTACTCTTAAGTGTCAAAAGCCCAGTGCCATGTTTGTATTTTCCATACCCCTCACGCCTCCACCCTCGCCATCCTAAATATAAGCCCCAATCTTGCTTTCCTGCATCATTCCAGTTCCAACTCTCTTAGTATCTAGTACTCTAAATCATAAGTCTCTAATTAAGTTATAATAAAAGTCATAATTATTTTAATAAAGACAATTTTTACTGCCATCGCGTAACACCTGTCTATTAAAATAAGTTGTAAATTTATTGCGTACACTGTTGCCTTCATTATTGCGTTGTTTTTCACTTATTTGCGACAATGACACTAGTCCTGTTGTTTCTTCCCGCCAATCACCTGAACGAAAAGTAGAATTGTGTATATTCTCAATACGAATACGAATACAGTTTATTTGCAAGAATATGGTACAATAATGTTGGTATAAAGGTACATTTGCTTTCCGACATATCATATTGTAAACAATGTGCAAATATTTTGTGAGTTTTTAAGATATTACATTCAGCATTTTAAAAATTTCTAGAAAAAATATTATGAATTACTTACATTTATTATTAATTCTATACCTATTTGAAATCATCATCATACAAAGTTTATTCATGTGTTTCATAATTTATTACAATATAAAAAATGTCAATATTAATAGATAGGGACACGGTATCGAATAAAAAGTATCGATACTGTACTCATGAGTAGTATCGATAACAAAGTATCGTACTCGTAAAAGAACCGACACAAAAGTATCGATACCTCAAAGTATTGAGTACTTTTCACAGGCAGGAGCCAGCCAGGTCATACGTTAGTATTGTCTATAACTTATTATATGTTTAACTTTATGTTTAGTATTATCTGTATCTTCATTCAGTAAGAGAAAATGAAAGTATAATGGTCTTTTTGAATAATTTTTCCGCGAGGGATAGCAAATCTATCTAAGCCCATACAGCCAACGAACCATTGACTATTGAATAAACGAGTTAGAATTAAACAAGTGAAATATGAATCCAGTAACGGATCTACTCTATAAATAAAAGCTTCAGCTCGATTGAACAAGATGGCGTTGCTAATGTTGCCACAAATTATAAAATGAAACCTATGTAATAATTGGCAGCATCGAGGCGATATATTCGATACGATACCTGTCAAAAAGTACTTGTTAAGTAAAAGTATCGAACTCAAAGTATCGAGTACAAAAGTATCGGTATCGAAAGCAAATCTACTCGATACCATAAGGTATCGATACCTTTTTCGTGTCCCTATTAATAGATGTACCTATGTCGAAAACTAATTACTTACTACTGTTATATATCAAAGCTTATTATAATGTCACATTTTAAATTCATTACAGGTATGTAAAAAAATGACAATATTAACAAAATGTACCAATGTTAAAACTAATTACTAATGTTATATGTCAAAGTTCATTTTTAATGTCACATTTTAAATTCATTACAGGTAGGTTTTACAATAATTATTTAATGTCATAAACGGTCATCTAAATACTCTTTAACACTGTAATACACTCTATTTAATAGCATTTCAAAGACAACCTTTTTAAATTTGGGATAAGGAAGACTAGTTACATTGACTGGTAATTTATTGAAAATTCTAATAGCCATACTATGGGCATTCTTAGTAACTACTTTCAACCTTTGTTCTGGCACACATAGTTGATTTCCTTTCCTACCTCTATATTCCTTACGATTATTATTAGTCATAAATATCCCAGTGGGTTTTTTAACAAACAGGCAGATCTCAAAGATATATAGAGACGGAAGTGATAGTATGCGTAAAGTTTTGAATAATGGCTTACAACTAGTTAGTGAGTCTACGCCGCAAATTGCGCTTACACATTTTTTTTTAATTTTAAATATGACATCGACGTCAACAGAATTTCCCCACAATACGAGACCGTAGCGTAGTAGTGATGCCACGTATCCATGATAGGCAGATAACGCCGCATCCTTTGACACGATTTGTTTTATTCTATTCAACGCATAGACAAACCTATCCAGCCTTGTCGCCAGTGAGTCGATATGTGCTTTCCAGTTGCAAAACTGATCAATATTTATTCCCAAAAATGAAATATTACTAACTTCTTGTAATCTCATTTCGTTAAAATTAATATTTATTTGAAGTGGATAGCTATTTTTTGTCTGGAAATTCATAAATTTGGTTTTGTCAATATTAATTTGAAGATTATTGTGTTGTATTCACACATTTAATTATATTACTATTCATTATATTACTATGTCAGATACATTGTCACTTTTCAATAAAATTGTAGTGTCGTCAGCAAATAAAATACATCTTTGGTCAATAGAATCTGGTAGGTCATTAATATAAATCAAGAATAACAATGGTCTGAGAACGCTGCCTTGTGGCACTCCACACTTATTTAAACTATATTGTGATTTAAAGACTTGTTTTGTATTACGAACTATTTGTGGAATTTCAACACGTTGCATACGATTTTCTAAATAATGTTTTATCCATGATAAGGCATTACCCCGAATCCCGTAACGTTCGAGTTTGCTTAACAATATTTTGTGGGATACAAAATCAAAGGCTTTACTCATATCTAAAAAAATACCTACCATTTTAGCTTTTTCATTAAAGCTATCTGTTACACATTTAATTAATTGAAAGCATGCAAGCGTCGTAGAGCTTCCTTTTCTAAAACCGTATTGTTCACTTTTTAATTGATTGTTTGATAGCATAAAGTCAGATATTTTTTGAGCCATGACCTTTTCAAATAGTTTCGAAATTGTAGGTAATAAAGTAATTGGTCTGTAATTATTTATGTCATCACGAGAGCCTTTTTTATGTAGGGGCCTCACTGTCGAATTTTTAAGACGACTAGGAAAATAACCTTCTAATAGAGAGAGATTTATTATATGAGCTAAAGGAACCACTATAAAAATAGCAACCTTCATTAAAATTTTAATGTTCAAATCATCGTATCCAGTAGCGTTGGTTTTTTTTAAGCTTCTGAAAATTTTTATTAAGTCATACTCGTCAATTGGTGTCAAAAAAATACTCTTAGAATTAAAGGGAATGTCACGAATTGTCTCAGAATTGTCTTTATTCTGAGTTTTAGGCTCACTTATTCCATTATTCGTAATGTCAATAAAATGTCGATTAAATTTTTCAGCGATTTTTTGTGGGTCACTTAAAATACTGCTACTATCTAGTTTAATTTGCCGTATCTCATTTAAAACTTGTTTGTTGTTCATGTTATTTTTAATAACATCCCAAGTCGCTTGACATACGTTTTTAGAGTTATTTATGTACTTTGTGTTCATATTCCTTTGAGCGTGTATTAAACAATTTCGTAATATTTTAGATTAACTACGGTATTTTATTTTGCTCTCTTTTTTATTTGTTTTTGCATTACGATATAATTGGTAAAGGTGACGTTTTCTGACACAGCATCTTTTTAATCCTTTAGTGAACCATCCAGTTTTTCTCTGTTTTACTATTCTTTTTATTGTTATTATTGGAAAGCAGAGGCCATAAAATAAAACAATTAAATCGTGAAATGTGTTAAAGGCATTTTCAGTGTTATTTTCAGTAAGAACCTCGTTAAAAGAAAGGGACGACATACATTTTATAAATTTTTTTGTTATCATTAGAAAGATCCCTTTTCTTTTCAAACCAGAAAGTAGGAGGTTTTCTACAACTCTCATTATACTCTATAAAAATTTATGCTTTGACCTGTTTCATGGTCTGATAAACATAAGCAATGCAATTAAGGGCTTACATTAGCAATATTGCTAGCTATGAGATCTAATCATGATTATAATCTCGTTGGTTGCATAATATGGCTTACAAGATTATTATTGGAGAGTATACTTATTAATTTCTTTGAATGCTTAGAGTTTTGTAACATATCTATATTAAAATCCCCGCAAATAATTATCAGCATCGACACATGTTTTGCTGATATAACTTTTGGACTTTGTTCTTAAATAATTATTTAAGGCACAACAGGCTGTTTGCCACTATTATTTTTCAAACATTTAAAATAAAGAAAATAGTAATCAGGGTAAAGATCTTACCATCATTATGATCATCATCTGAGTGACATGGTTCCAACTCAGTAGGAACACAGGATTGTGGGAGTGGACGTAAGCGGTCTCTCGAGTACTTGTTGGTACGGTTACAATTTAAGCTTTTAAGCAGATACCTGTCACCGTCTAGCACTTGAATAACTTTGACCTTTATACTTGGGATCTAATTTTGTTTGATTCCGTTCATGATTCTCGATCAAAACATACTGTCCTACAGAAAATTATGTAACTTTTGCCTTATTTTTATCAAATCGTGCTTTATCTTGTCTCTTCTATATCTACCTCATGTTCATCATTTTTTTTTTTGCGGGGGGAAAATGAACCTTAAGCACCTTGTCGCCGCGCTGGCTAGGTGCGACCCTCTCCGGTAGAAGACCGGCCTACCCACTAAAAACCCCCCGGTGTCCTTCCGGCCCATATCGGGGCGCGTGGTGGGGTGCGCTTTCGCGATTCTACCGCCACACGCCCACACCTCATGTTCATCTACAGTAAGTAACCTTAAGGGTCTGGCAACTCTACCAATTAATAACTCTAAAGGACTAGCTTTCCCAGGTAGCAGACTGACGTCAGAAACGTATAAACAACGTCATTCATAGGTTAAATTAAGATCAGTCATTTATATGTCAAGAGCTGACGTAACCGTGACGTTGATTTAAGGTCACAAAAATAACGTAATATATTGTATGTATAATAGACGTTTTACTAACGTCACTTTAAGGTCAATATTTTGACGTACCATTTTGGTCTCAAAATTGACGTTTCATTAACGTCACCCTGGGGCTTGTGTTTGTACGTACCATATTGGTCAGTAACTGAACGTTTCACTAACGTCACTGTGAGATTTGCATTAAGACGTACCATATTGGTCATAAAGTGAACGTTTAACTAACATTACTTTACAGTCAGCATCTTACAACATTTGTCACAAATTAGATGTTTTAATTTTTGTTAATTTAGGATCAATCCATTGATCCTAATTAGGTCATTAGGATCAATAGTATCTAGACGTACCATATTGGTCACATACCGTAAACGCATACAACTTGAGACAATTTTCAATTTCAATCGTGTATATCTTTTTATATTATTTATACTACGCATTCAAATTTTAATTAACGTTTGAGTCTCTGTTTCGTGTTATAAAAGCAGTGAACAAATGTGAACAAAGTAATATCCTTTCACATATTTTTATTTTTTTTCTTGTTGTCTCAATTTACCTGCAAAAGTTGCAATCATGAGACAGCATGAAAAATTCGTAGAGTCCCATGTTGCATTTTACTGCTTTAAAGATGAGACAATAAAATTTTAAAAAATATGGGATTTCCAATAAAATAATCTCTTCTAAAAATCAAAGTAAAAAATTAAAATTGGAGCTCAAAATTGAGACTCTGGGTAAATTGAGACGTCTCAAATTACCCTCAACTTTTAATTAGTTAAAGATTCCGTCTTCAATATTCATAACACCTAACAAAATTCAGACATGTAATATTTTCTTTAAAATTAGTTTTACTAATTTTTACAACTATGTTTTGAAATCACGATTGATCAAAAGTACGATTTATTCTGCATAAATATTAAATATTTTGTACCTATATTAAATATAATAAATCACATTAATACGTGCACGTTATAGCAATTACGTTTTTTTTAATCATTAGCTATAAATATGAGGTTCCTATTTTGTTTTACTTAGTCTTTAATCTACATGATTATTATCTGTTAATATATCTTTATAGTAATAGAGATCAGTCAGTTTAATTAATTAATAACAAATTTTACTATAACTTTATAAAATTCTTATTCATGATCAGTTTATAAAACCTCAACAATCTGCAGTAATGAGATCAAGATTAATCAAATATGGCACATAATTACATTTTTTACAAGAACTATTAAACTTATTTAGTAATATTAAAAATATATTTTCCTCTTTTAAGTTGACTGGGGTTTATTTTTTTTCAATATTTTAGCAACATGAACTGTCATTATATCGTCTACTGTAGGAAATATATAAATACCCTTCATTTCTGAGAAACATCTCATAAATCGGTATGTTACGTCGTTGCCAACTATCTTTTGCACTTGTGCTTCTTTTTTGTTTCTTTCTTTGAATTGTTATTGTATAATAATTCGACAACAACAAAAGAAGATGGTGATATTGCTTTTGATTTATTTAGATTTTCACGATCAATATCTTTGGAGCAACCAGCTCCATCATCTCCAGATAGGGTTATGTTAAGCTGTTCGTTTGTAGAGTCTAATTGATCTGCAGTAAAAAGTGGATCTACACTATTTTGATGTGGTGGTACGTTATCACCATCATTAAATAACGTATCATCAAGTAACACTGTTTCTACATTTTCATTTTCAGATTCGTAAATATCATCCAATATTTCTGAAAATTCATGTTCAGAATCGCAAATATTATCTAATGATGAGTCAGCAGTCAAAATTTCTGGCCTCCAATCTTCGAAATCACTGCAAGAAGTGCTGCTATCGTAAGTCTGCCGATGACAAATTTTTCTTTTCAATTTTTTTTATGTTTCTTTTTACTCTTATCGTCAGCTTTATTCGCATTTTCATTTGATTTGTATAAATCCTCCTCCGTTACGCCTTTACCTGGGATAACTGCAACCTTTTTTTTCTTCGGAACAGTGCTGCACTCTTTGGTTCGCATTTCTCCTAAGAAATTTTGGAAGGAGTTTATCCACATTCGAGTATTACTATCATGCATTTCTGAGTCTGCCTCTTTAGGTAGTTTATCTATAACTCTTTTTTCATTAATGGGGTATATGCCAGCAGCTTCGAAACCAGATTTCATATTTCGTTCACTGTTTTCAATATTCTCCAAAGCTTGCCTTAAGAGTTTTGGAAAAATGTGCTTTGGCAAAATTCCTTTATTTTTTTCTTTCCAAGAAGATAATACTGACCTCCATTTAATTTTTAATGGACGAAACACTGCAACGTCGAGGGGTTGGCACAGTCAGGTACTGTTTGCTGGTAAACAAACAAATTTAATATTGCAGTCTGCACACTTTTTTATTACGTCTACAGAAAAGTGACTACTTACGTTGTCACCAATTATGATCACGGGACCGTCGCTATTGAGAGATTGAGTGTAAGGAATTATTATTTTTAAAAACCAGTCTTCAAAAATTGTTGTGTCAAACCATCCACTTCTGGATCTATTATAGACCGCATTCGGTGGTCCACCTACAACCCAAGTGCTGTACAGATGCTCTGCTTTATATACAACGTAGGGTGGCAGCATAACACCCGACGCTGTTCCAGAAAACATTACGGATATACTTGATTTTGATGAATCTAAAATTTTATGGGCATGTTGGGTACCCCGGTGAACTAGCACTTTCTTACGGCCGGGGTCATCAGTCATATTGGTTTCATCAAAATTTATTATTGCGGTAGGTTCGACACCCTCTAATGTATGTTTTAATTCTTCAAAATATGACTTCAAAGTAGCTTGTGTCACCCCGGCTCTTTGGCGTTTGATATTTTCCGAGAGTCTTAAAGTCAAAGTATTTTTATGGCGTTGAAGAAACCCTTTTAACCAATATCGTCCCGGCAAGTTTCCTTTAAAACGTGGCTCAACGAGGCCCAGTCTGTGCGAATATGATTTCACAATTGACGACAGGTCTATACCTGTTAATGGGTAGCCCCAAGTAGCTGCTGTGGCAATTGACTGGACAAACACTTCTTCCATAGTTTCGTCAAATACTTGGGGGCGGCCAACTTTCTTTAATTGTAGGCCACGTCGTTTTCTATTTAAAGTTGCTCGGGATACTTTAAATTTTTCCTCGGCTTCTCTTAACGTCAAGCCGGAGTTAGTAATAGCAGCAAGGGCAGCTCTTAAGGATTCATCAGAATAGTTTTTGTATGGTTTCGCTCCAGGAACTCGTCGCCTATTACGCGAAGCCATAATGCTTGAACAAGAAATAAATAATTTAATAAAATGCACATAGATGTTTTATAAAATATTTGTCTCGTACTTATTTCATAAGTACCATGAATAGTTTGATGGCAATTTGAGACAACAAGCTTAATTGAGACACAAGCACCTAATTTGAGACAGAGTCTCAAATTACCTTCCCAAATAAAAAAAAACTTCCATCCATGAAGTTTTTAGTTTTATTCTAGCAACCCTTAACCGGATGTTACAAAAATATGGAGAAGTGTCTTGTCAAATCGTATTATTAAATCGATTTAAATCGTTATAGTCTGGTGGCAAAATACTGAGTTTTAGAACACACATAAATCAAAAATATATTAAAAGTAAAATCGACGTCGATATTCCAAAAAGTACTACTTAATTTATGAAAATTACCTTTTAACTGCAAATACCCGTCCGCAATCACCAACAATGAGAGGAAACTGTTAGTGTTGCCAAAATAGCGATGATACCATATGCAAATTTATGTGCTGCGGAAGTTTTTTGTCTCAAATTATATTCAAGTCTCATGTTGTGTGCGTTGACGGTAGGCAATGCTTTTTTTTACATATGGCAGGGGAGTTCTTGGCCGTCATCTCACCTGATACAATCGTTAATGTGCGTTAATTTTTCTGTTCCTTTTCGCCATCGTAATCAGAACTACGTGTATCTATTATACATTTTTGTGAAGTTTTAAATAATACTTCTGATAAGTACAGCAAAATATATTCTTTTATTTACAATAACTCACAAAATATAATATTTTAAAACAATATTTTACAATAATAATTTGTCACATATTTTTCACATTAAAATCGTTCCATGACAACGTCATGTCATTGTGCCAAAGACAAAGGTAGGTATGCAGTCTTCACAATTTTGCATACAAATTATAAGTAATATTTGGTAATATATAGTAATTATAGTTAATATACAATTAGGCTTGTCGTTCCAGCGTGCAGACTACAAAAAACTAAAAGCTCTAAAGAAGAGTTAGCGTAAGAGAGTAACAAACATCTATAAACCTTATATAACTTGTATATTTATAATAACATTAACTTCCGCCCTTCTTCGGGACTTCCATCCCTGCCTTCTTGTGGGCAGGGGAGACTGGTCGGAGCTTTTTGGCCCCCTGCAGTGGCTTCTTCGCCAGCAGTTGCTACTGCCGGGGCGTTGGGGCGACGGGAATTGTCCTCCGTTTTGGTGTCATAGCTCGATAGAGCTGTTTGTTTTTGAGGGTTTCTTCAGTCGTCGTCACTTTCTGGGAGGACGAGGTTCCTCGGCTGCGCTCTTCTGTTAGGTGGGCGGGCATGGTACGGGGCTATGTTCACCAGTTATTGGAATTGTGAACTGGCAGCCCTGCGGAACATGGTGGTTGCGAGTGTCCTTATATGGTCATGCAGGCTGGTCATCTTTAGGTCCCTGGTTATCACTACATTCCTCAGGTATCAAGGCGCACGGACCGCTGCTGTTAGGGACTGGCACTGCTGGACTGCCAGTTTCTTCCTGGCGGTTTTTCCTGTTAGCACGTCCCATGCCGGCGCCGCGTATGTGATGCGTGGCCTGATATACAATTTATAAATTGTAGTCTTCATGTTTAAGGGCAGCCTTGAAGTTAGAATTGACCTTAATAGTGCCCTGGCTGTTTTGCCTGGGCGACTGCATACTCCACATAGGGCGTCATGGACAGCTTTCTGTTGATTGTCACTCCTATTTCACCCTGGGTGAGCAGGGGATGTGATGTCCAAGGAGTGACAGGCTGTCGGGCAGTGTGGCTCTGCTGAGCAGTAACTTCCGCCCGCGGCTTAGCCCGCGTTTTATTCGAATTTCCCACAGAGAAGGTCTCTAATAACTTTAATCATACCAAATTTCTTCATAAACATGATTATGATTATAATACTTTTTAGTTGTGCAAAATTACAAAAAAAAAAACAATTATTGTATAAGCTAGATCCCTTTGCCTTTACATCATGGAAAAATATTTAAAAATATGTATTTCTTTTGTCTTGTGTTCTTTCAATTTGTATTATACTAATCTGTGTTGTATACGTAGGTATTCTAATTGGTCTGTGAATTTATTGGCCTTTCAACTTGTTCTCTAATTGGTCTGTGGTCCTTTCCTTTCCTTGCGCTTCTTGAATTTTCGTAAAAAAGTTATCCGTCGCGCGCGGCCACAGATTAGTATACTATTACAGATAGGAAGCAGGCCTTGAGATGGCGGTTTCTTAGTCGCTACCTATTAATCTGTGGTCGCTACTATGATAAGCCTGGGATCACTTCAATTAATTGTCGATATCCAAATATCGACATATCGATTTCATGAAATTTATCGATAAATAACTAGCACAGCTCTAGTAGTCATTGTTCTTTAGTTTTTATTGTTCTTATGTATGTATAGAATCAAACAACAAATTATGATTAGATATATTTATTGTGCTTAAGATTGACTCTACCACCTGTTCGGATATTGGGAGGACCTTCTCGAGAAGAACAGGCAAGAAACTTGGAAGGTCAAATTTTATCTTCTCTTTTAAATCATAATTTACAAAAAGAATATTTAGAAATATATAAAATAAAATCTAAATCAATGTGACAAAAATAGAATATAGCCTTCATCCCCTAGTGTTCTCCATGTAGCCGCCGCTGCGTCTTGTCTGTGATTCTGGGAACAAAATATATGAATTGTAGATAAATGTGATCTTGCTATATCTAAGTTTAAATGAAATCAGACAAAAGATGGATGGAACAAATAGGCAATAGAAGATACTTTCAATAATTTAAGCGATAATCGTATTAAACTAGTAAATAAGTTTCCAAATAGACAATTTAACAGTTTTAAAGACTTGCTGGTATTTAAATAAAAGTTGATACTTCTTATACGACATAAATTTCACCTTTAATACGTTTAAAAATACGGTGAAATAAAATGTTAGAAGTTATTGGAGTAAGCTTGGGTGATCTAGCTTGGGTAGCAGAAAAAAAAAAATTGCCACATGCTTATTATGCACCTCAAAAATGTTTTTATACAACAAAAATTGTTATATATTGATAAGTATTTTGGAAAATTTTTGCCTATAAATATAAATTATAATAGCCTATCATAATGGTCACTCTATGCTATAGCCCATTTTAAATGTTGAATTAAATCATACCTTAAAAGTCAATAATCTGTGTCTCCAACGGTTGTAATAGTCTCGCAAACCTGAAAATTAAAACAATATGTTAATTATTTTGTACATTGTTGTTTTCTTCCAGTATACTTTTTGCGCTTTTCAAGTGCCAATCGATGCATGGTTAAGTTAGTATTAATACGGGGTTCTGAAAATGATCCCTTTAAAATTTTATTTATTATTGTACAAAAATTATGAATTGAAACTCTACAAACAATGGAATGAAAATAATTTAAAACATCAGCATGATGTTCAGGACATCCAAACCAATCAATCTGAACAGATTTTAAAAACTCTTTTTTGATATTGGTTACTATATGATTTCGGTGAAGATTTTTGTCCATGTGCATATTAATTATATCTATTAGAGCTCTAAAAAGCATAACAAAACGAGAATTGGGATATTTGAGATTACGTCTTATTAAACTTTTGCGTTCTCTAAGACAAATCCATGTATGCAAATCGGAAACATTGTCTGTTAAAAAAGTATGGAATTAATAAAACACATTCTAATAATAACAGTCTAATAATTATAAGTCTATATTAGTCATCAATTTTATTTACATCTAACTAATATTTCTATTTTACATCATACTTCTTATTTTTATACACATTTCATTGTTGTGACTTTGTGAGTTCTCAGTACCAAACTACATATATGAAAAAAATATTAAAGTTACCACTTTCTGTAAACACTTTTTTTTTGTCTGATAATAACAATGGTCATGGTTTATGTGGAACATGTGGCATCAACTGTAAACATGATAATATTCTAGTTTCATATTCTGATTAAAAGCTAGAGTGACAAATAGGTATAATGGATAAATATTTTAATATTTTTAAGGAATTTGACTTGTTGAATCAATACACCAACTGTTGCATTTGTGTATCTTTAAATTGAGATATTTTAGTGACACCACTTTGTGATTTAATAGAACTTGCAATAGATCTACTATGAATTCAGTGTTACATTAAAATGATTAATTTTATTAAACATAGGTTGTTAGTATATGAATTAAATCACCTGAATTGAATGACAGTTTTCTACTATTCATTTCACGTTCATTCCATTGCCAATCTGTAAGATAAAAGTACACATTTAATTGATGGCTATTCATAAAATGAAACATAAAAAAAAAAACATTCTTATCAATTAAAAATCAATACAAGACAAGCTTCATTAACATATATTATCCAACTTTTAAGTTAAATAAAATATATAATAAAGTTAAATAAAATATATAATAAAATATAATAAAGTTAAATAAAAACTAGTCACAAAAAGAAAATAGACGAATTTTCTCACCTATGATTAGAGGGTTGTGAACAAATTTCACTTTCAGTAAAAAGGGTAGGAGCTGCATATGTAATTCTAACATCCCCTAATTTTATGTATTTGCTCTCAAAATGAAGTTTACATACGCGTAGATTGCAGGTTATGTTTTTAGTTGTTACAATTTCTGGAAACTTGTCAGAGATAACTTTTTTCCACAGTTCGAAAATTTCTTTCATCCTTGGGAAACAATATAATCTGATAAATTGGATAGTGGATTTACATCCAGGAATGCAACAGCTGCGGGGACCCATCGCTGCAAAAAAATATATTTTATTAACAATGTACCATATAATGTATGTCACGCTTGGATTTTCAATACATTGAATGGAGCGATTGAAATAACTTTTCTAAAAGATTTAAGAGTTGGTGGAAAAACTGTTCTAATTACTATATGAAATAAGACAAAAGTTTACCGAAATCAAAGCTTCATATAAATTGTCTATTTGAATCTATTGACCTCTTGAGCACCTTGCACCACTTAAATATACCGTTCCTGCAAAATAGATGAAAATCTGAAGAAGTTATGTAGATATGATTTGATTTCTGAAACTTAAAATAATCGTTTTGTAATTAATTAATATCATGAAAGCCGCTACGTATCAGTAGCAGTTTCAAAATGGCGTATCTTGAAAAAACGAATGAAGAAGAATGAAGTTGATCTAAAGATTGATTGAGTATTGAACGAAGTGAACGAAAGAGCGCTGCTACTTTGATTTTTATCTGTGATTACTATTGGTAGAAGATTTATATGGTTCTTGGCGGGAATTTGAACTGAAAGGGCGCAAATTTTTTATAAAGTTTAAAACTTTATATTTTATTACTTCTTATGAATATATTGTATTTATATAGTATAATAGTTAATAAATAATAGTTATTGTTATAAAAACAGAATGTTAGACACTCAGGCCGGGGGTGATGATCCCCCGGCCGGTCGTGTACCTGCAACTTCAATGAAAAAAGCGCGAAAAAGAGAATGTTCAGGAGAAAATTGCAGTAATAATGGTGATAACAGCGGCGGTGAGGAATTTATGCCTTTCTTTAAACCAAACTACAAAATATTATATCCGGAAAACTCTACAAACTCTGAATTTAAAGTTTTTGTTGAAAGTGAAACAAATGAACGCTTGGGCAACAAAAGCCCGATTTATTTTAATCACATTTTTACATTGGATATTAAAGGTGTAATAACCATACATCGAGTTAATGCCAACAAAATTGCAGTTGTCTTTAAACAGTACAACACGGCAAACAACTTCTTAATGAACACGGCTTTTTTGGAAAAATACAAGCTCAAGGCTTACATACCGGCAGTTCAAATTGAAAAAACAGGAATTATTCGATATGTCCCAAGCAATATTTCTAATAAAGATTTATATTATAAACTGTCATCAATATATGAAATTATAGCAATACGTAGATTTATGAAAAAAGTAGGCAATGAAAAGATACCATTACAAACAGTGAGTATAACTTTTCTGTCTCATTCTCTACCGGATACTGTACAATATGATTTATTTTCATTTAGAGTATTTGAATACATTCCTCCTTTGCAGCAATGCTATCGCTGCTTTAAATTTAATCACTCTGCAAAAGTTTGTAACAATAAACAAAGATGTAGTATTTGTGCAGGTGATCACTTTTACAAAGACTGTGATAAACCAAGTGAGCTCTGCTGCACCAACTGTAGTGGACCTCACTTGGCTATATCAAAAATATGCCCAATAAAAATTAAAAAAATACAAGAGAAAAAAGATAAAATAACTTATTCAAGTATTGCCGCTACAAAAAGTCATATTGATTTTCCCCCTCTCACAAATACTACTTCTAAAATTTCATCTCAAGTTACAATAGACAACAAAATTAATAATGTTAAAAGCTTAAACAAAACAGTCACACAAAAATCTTTCTCTATCGAAGAG
Source organism: Scirpophaga incertulas (assembly GCA_036419045.1). Taxonomy (NCBI): domain Eukaryota; kingdom Metazoa; phylum Arthropoda; class Insecta; order Lepidoptera; family Crambidae; genus Scirpophaga; species Scirpophaga incertulas. Next base: position 94,043 of record JAYEAL010000054.1, read on the forward strand.
CTTAAATCTTTACTAGCCACTAATAATGATCTTACTATGGCGATAGTCCGCACACTGGTAAATATTGCTAATAAGGGTGACAATACCCCAATTACAACAGCATCGATTAAAGAATTACTTTTAAAAAATATATCTACATAATGGATTATACTAATCCCAACTCGATTTCAACATTAAGAATTGCACAATTTAATATACAAAGTGTGTACAATAAAAAAACCTTATTAATACAATTTTTACAAAATAATAACATAGATATATGCCTGTTGAACGAAACATGGCTAAAAGATAATAAGCCCTTTTATATACCAGGGTATAACATGTATTGTAAAAATGCAAGCAATGAACATGGTGGAGTAGCAATCCTCATTAAGCCATATTTGAAATACAAAACTAGAGCTACTACTTTTTATGAAGATGTACAAACAATAGCTTTAACCTTATCAACAGTATCTGGTCCCTTATCTATTTTATGTGTATACTGCCCTCCCTCTAGTGGAAGATTTAGAATAAATAAATTACGTGATATAGTGAGAGACCTTCCCAACCTTTGTTTATGTCAGGAGATTTTAATGCCCACCACATTGCTTTTGGTTGCATTTCAACAAAAAGCAGAGGTCAACAACTATACGACTTAGTTGATGAGTTAGATCTATGCATATTAAATGATGGGAATTTTACCACTTTACAGTACCCCAATCGTCATCCCTCTGCAATAGACGTTAGTTTTACTAGTCCTAACATTGCTCCTTTGTCGACTTGGTCTGTATTAGATGACAATATGGGAAGCTATCATTACCCTACAATAACAGATATTACAATTTCTATACAGCGTTATCAAATAAATCCACCCATTGAAAAATTTTTATACAAAAGGGCAAATTGGTACAAGTATTATGAAATTTCCAAATCTTGTTTCAATGATCTAACTCTTAACTTTGAAAGTCCCATAGAAACATATAATATATTTTGTGATAAGCTCCAATCATTGAAAGAAGAATGTATTCCCAAATTTTCCAAAACTATGGAATACAAAAGTAAACCTCCAACCCCCTGGTGGAATGATAAATGTAAAGACTCAGTCATTAAAGCATATGAGGCCCTAAAATTTTATAGACACAATCCAACCATAGCAAATTTTATTGCATACAAAAAACTAGAAGCTGTTAAGAAAAAGACAATATCAACAGAAAAAAAGAATAGTTGGAAGACTTTGTGTGACAGTTTTAATAGAACAACTCCAATATCAGTTATTTGGAATAATATAAAAAATTTAAGAGAATTAAAACTAATGATAAATCTTACTCTGATGAATTTATTCAGCCTTTTATAGATAAGTTATGTAACACAGGGCAGGAGGATATTTTAGATGTCGAATCCTTTTATGGTATGAATAATTATAATGCAAATTCCAAATATTTACTTGAACCTTTTACATGGACCGAATTTCTAATAAGTCTACAAACAAGAAAAGACACCTCTCCTGGATTAGATGATTTTACTTATATTTTAATTAAAAAATTACATGTAAATGCACAAAAATTTTTTTACAAATTCTTAACATTCTCTGGTCAAAACAATTAATTCCACAATCATGGAAAACTCAATGTGTGATTCCTATCCTTAAACAAGATAAACCTAAAGATAATGCCGACTCATACAGGCCTATTTCATTATCCTCTTGTCTGGGAAAGCTATTTGAAAATATGGTGAAACTTCGTCTTGATCACTTTGTGGAATCCAATAATATTATTCCAAGTATTCAGTATGGCTTCAGACGAGGTAGAAGCTGTGCAGATAGCTTTACATCTTTGATTGTGGACCTGAAAAATGCAAAAAATAAATATAATGCTGTATGTACTTTCTTAGATGTCAAAGGCGCTTTCGATAGTGTTCAACCAGGTGTATTAGTAAAAGTCCTTTCTAGACTTAAAATTCCAGGATTAATTTGTAAGTGGATTTATAACTTTTTGACAAACAGGACTCTATATGTTAAATACAATAATATTATATATGGACCGAAAACAATATCTGCAGGAACAATGCAAGGTGCTACCATCTCTCCTTTGTTATATAACTTATACACATGTGAAATTTGTAAATATGTAAATAGAATGGGTATAAATATTTTACAATTTGCTGATGACTTAGTTATATATAGTATAGATAGAAATATAGATTGTGCAATTAATAATGTAAATTTGGCCCTTATTGAATTACATTCCTACTACAATAATCTTAAATTAGACATAAACCCTGCTAAAAGTACAGTTTTAATATTGTCTAAAGATACTCCAAATTCCATAGTTAAATTTAATAATGTACCAATCCCTATCGTTCAACATCATAAATTTTTAGGAGTCATTATAGATACAAATTTAACTTTTCAAGATCACATAAAATATTTAATAAAAAATGCTTCTAAAGGACTGAATATACTGAAATGCCTAGCAGGGGTGTCCTGGGGTGCAGACCCACAGACACTCACATTACTGTATAAATCCATAGTAAGGAGTCATTTTGATTATAGTTGTATAGCATATTTAGACAGTAAGCATGTAAATAAATTAGATATAGTTCAGAACAAGGCTCTGAGAATAATTTCTGGTGGTATGTGCTCTACTCCTATTAGAGCCATGGAGGTAGAAACTAAGATAATGCCGCTTATACTTAGAAGATTACTCCTTACGGAAAGATTTTGTATTAAACTAATTGCTTCAGAAAATCATGAAATGATCAAAAAGATATTACCATTTCCAATAGAATGTCCTCCCTCTTTAATATCTGTCGACCGCCTTTTACGAAATGAGTCTCCTTCACTATCATTAATATTCCTGAAAATGAAAAACACCTTTAGTGAGATATATAAAAATAGTAAATGGCCACTCTACTGTAAATCATACAATAGTTTAATACATAATAATCATATTGTCAGTAATCAAATATCTTCCAACACCGATTTATTAAATTTCATTGATCAAAATAAACAGTATTACAGGATTTATACTGATGGTAGTAAAGGAGAGCATCATGTAAGAAGTGCTATTTATGATCCGCAAAAAAATATCTCTCAATGCTTTGTTCTACATAATAGCTTTAGCATATTTTCTGCAGAAGCATATGCAGTTTTAGAAGCAATCAAACATTTAGATATACAAAGTAATAACTCTTATTTAATTTTAACAGATTCATTAAGTTTAATTAAAAGCCTAGAAAGTTTGAAGATTCATTACAAAACTAACTATTTAGTTCATAATATTAAAGAAAAGTTATCTGTATACTCTAAAAAAGGAAATATTCATTTCATTTATTTGGATTCCATCACATAAAGGTATTACAGGAAATGAGATTGCTGATAAAACTGCATATGAGGGGATTAATCCGCTAGATGTAAGGTATTATGTAGGTACACAATTTAGTGACTGTTATGAGATTATTGAAAGGGATACACTCGCTTTGTGGAGAGATTTCTGGAAGAAAGACCAGGATTTGAAAGGAAGATGGTATGGAAACATACAAGAAGACTTACCAGGCAAGCCTTGGTATTCCATAGCAAAAAATGTTAGCCGTGATTTTATTACTACTGTCAACAGACTTCGATTTGGCCACTGTAACGTACCAGCACATCTTGCACGATTGAAAATGATAAATGATGATAAATGTACTAGTTGTGGATCTGCAGTTGGTGACATCGACCATGTGATTTTCGACTGTCCTGTTTTTTTAATTCACAGACTAACACTTGCCAGTGAATTAATAGAAATTAAAGTGAATATAGAAAATAATTCCTCCCGCCGCTTGATCGAGTTGCTTAAAAATAAGAAGACGTATAAACCTTTATACAATTATATTAAGAATACTATACAAAAAATAAATTAAAGATGAAGAAGAAACGATTTTTTAGATTATCAAGAATAATAAATAAGATATGGCTCAAAGGTCATTGCAACCAGGCCAGAATACAGGAAAAAAAAAAAAAAAGAAGATTTATATGGATGCATTACACGGCTGCGCGCGGCTAATTTTAATTACATGAGTCGCGCATACTTTAATTAAAAAAAGTATTCTAAGCTAAAAAACTCGAGGTTGGCGAAATCCTATGGGCACCGCCATCAAACCCAAAAGAAGAAGAAGAAGAATTTTTAATTAATCAAAATTATAATCATCTACCATAAGTGTCATGGTTTTAAATTATTTGTGTGATAAATAAGTTTTATTATCGCGTTATTATTCTAAGGTGGGTACCATGTAGTGTGGTACTGACACCAAAAAATATAGAAGTACATTGGCTCCCATACAACCTTTATAACTATTTTTCAGTACTTATATTGAGGACCTCAAACCATTGCTGCATGAAAGGACATTTTGAAGTGAATTCAAATAATTGTGTTACTACGTTTAGTAACAAGTTTCCATCTGCTCGGCATAACCAATAATGCTTGGATTATAATGTATTTTGTTAGCTTCCTATTATTAAGTAAGACTTCACTTTTAGATGAACTGGACAAAACAAAGAAAAAACTGAAGTTAGTTGAATTTACATCAGATATACAAAATGAAGATGAAATTGAAAACAATTATAATAAACCATCTAAAAGGAAAATGAAGAAAAACTACAGATATGCATCATCATCTGATGAAGATGACGACAATGATTATAACCTTTCAAGACCTCCACAATTAAAGAACCCTGTAATCAGCTGTAAGTAAATTTATTCTGAATAAATAATACTATATATCTTCTATCTCCATTTAGTTTTTCTACTTATTTTTCAATGCCTAAGTAGGCTTAGTTTAAAATAATGATATATGGGTATATAATACCCATTGATTTCATCAAGAATAATTTAAAAGACTCATGCCATTAGAAAGATATTTTTTTTTAAATTATTACATCACAGAAATCACTGGCTATTAAACAATTAATTTTATTAAACAATTAATTTAAATTTACATATTTTACGGAAATAATTAAATGTACTTAATTTTGAGTTATTGAGACATTGGAAATAGAACCAATTATCATATCCTAGCTTAGCTTTACTGACATGTGTTGCATTTCTTATTTCAATTATATTTATCAGCAGTAAACCTTCAAATTGCCTACTATTGCAACTAACCTTGTAATATTAATAATTAAAAAACATAAATACCTGCCTACTCACTATCATGACGAGGGATGAGCTTAAAACCAGCGACTTGCTGTGCCCATACCCATTTTCACATATGGAAATAATTGTAATAAGTAGTACCTAATTATATGTATATTAACCTATAGTATTAACTAATTCATAAAAATGTATATATCACTATTGTGGAAATAAATGATTTTGTATTTGTAAATTATAAAATTTCATTCCAAATTTTACATTCATTTATAATAAATATACACTATATTGCAATGATCTTTCTACTAAAAATATATGATTTAGCTACATACTGACTGGCCAAGAATTTATTTTGTGAGGCTGTCCGGTCAGTCATTATGCAGCTATTAAACAAAAACAAGGCAAGTGGATGGTTGGGCCACGGGCAGTTTAGGGTTCCATATTTGAGAATGCCAAGTTTCACACACGCACCTGACAGTTTAAAAACTAAAACATATAAAAGAATGGTCTCAACTAATTTTCGATCTTTGTATGATATTTTGCTTTTCGAATTACATTTTATAATTTAGTCATCTCTAACTTTTTAATTAGTATTCTAACTAGTCAAAAGGGGAAACTATCACAGCTAATACTTAGTACTTAGCTGTGATAGTTTCCCTTTTAACTTCATTATATATAAGTACTACTGCTGTAAATTTTTTCACATGTAGATATATACTCGTTTAGCAGATAAGGGGCGGACAGACATTTACCTGCCTCTGACAAAAATTTGCATACAAAATGGATCTCTGAATCAAAAAATAGTGTTCTGAAATTCACAATATTTTTTAATTACTATTCAACAATGGTGCCAATTTTTCTGTCACACTAAAGTAAACTAAACTAAATTTGGTTTAGTGCTGTCAAACTTAATTTTGTATGGAATTACTTATTCTAAATCTGTAGTTTGACATCACTAAACCAAATTTAGTTTACTGAGCGACAACAGAATCGGTACCATTATCCCACACAATGGTTTGGTGAAGAAAAAAAATTACTCCCACATTAATTGTCTAGGGTATGGGTATAGTATAGGGTCTGGGTATGTTTATTAATTTTAATTCATAAACATACCTATAACAATAGCTTTCTAGTACTTATAATCTCCAGACAGATAAACAGACATGCTGAAACTAAGGGTTTATTGTTTCCTACGGAACCCTAAAAACAGTTGATGTAAAATCTATATATACTATCTTTCCTCTTATATTATAAAGAGGAATGATTTGTATGTTTGTAACTATGAGTTTGCACTCATGAAACATTTACAAAAAAACATGTTGTAAACATTCTTTTCTGGTAATGTTTGAAAATGCGTTTCCATACTCAAACAACATGTTTTAGCAAAACAAGTTTAACACTCAACATGTACATAAAAACATGTTGTATCTAAATATATTTTCTGGTAATGTTTGAAAATGCATTTCCATAGAGAAAAAAATATTTTCAATTCAATATTTTATTCAACCATTTCTAAAGTATTAAGCTAATATGGATTCAAGTGATGAAGAGGAACTATTATTTTTAAAAATTTTGGTATGAAAATGCATAGCAACTCGATTGAGTAATTTCCTCTAGTCCAGCGCCAGATTTAGCTTTTTGTTTATTAACTTCTCTATTATATTGTGTATTTAGAGATAAAATCTTTTTTTTTCAATAGCATTGCTATCACTATTCACCTCTTTCGCCAAAAAACGCAAAAACATCCCGACGATTTTCTGTCTTATAATGATAAATCGCCTGACAATGAAGATAGAAAATCTATATGAAAGCCTACAGGCTTTCATATAGATTTTGCGAAATTTCGATTATTTTTAAGGTTTGCGACTTTGACCATTCCATGTTTCAAAAATTTGAAAACACCAAAAACAGATCTTGAATCCAAATCCAAAACAAATCAAAAGTCAGTGCAAACGTAACTCTTGACAAAACATAGATTAAACATGTAGAATGATATGTTTCTATTCAGTGGAAACACAAACTGCAACAATTCTTGAAATTTGTTCCAAAACAAATACAATTTTCGACAGAATTACGATTTTGGGCCGTCGACAGGCGTTTTTTAAAAACTACAAGTTATTAATTTTAGTTTTTTATTAATTAATTACAATATAAACTATAACTAGGCTTATTACTAGTGATCAACGATTGATCTGTCTGTTCGCCACCGCGATTGGAGCTCAAAGACACCTGTGCTGGTCCTCATTGTGACATTTACATGGAGTGTTGCGACATCGGGACTTCTTGGGGGGTCTCTGACTAATTGTGTTTGATTATATAACATATATATGGGGTAGGGTGCCAATGCACTCGTAACACCTCCCGCCTAGATGAGCAACTATTTGCCAATGTCTAATGCAAATGTTGCGGCTCTGCGCTCTTGCGTAGACATCTCGATATTCTCTTGAACTGATTTGGTATCATATCGCGCGGATTTCTTCTTATAGTATAGTATGCATCCAATGGTTATCAGTACAGCTGCACTTATTATAATTCCGTACATCGGTATTGTTGTGTGGTAGATAATTCGCATAACTGATGATTCATAAGGTATATGGGGCTCCATAAGTACTTGATGTTGGATATTGTGCAATTTGCTTAAGTCGATTGTCGTAAGTTTGTATCTGGGCGATCGTTTCAAAGAGTTTGATGATTCAATTTTCGGTAATTGCATAATTTCAATAACTTTTCCTCGTACTTTACCATCGATGTTGATGATTGAGAATGCAGGTGCTTTGATATTGCAATTTCGTGGGATCGTTGCTAAGTAACTGCCTTGCAAAATCTGATGTCGATCTTCTTCTTTGCAGAATAAATGTACTTTCGTTGCCTTTGGGAATGTAATGATATAATGCTGGCTGTCAAGTTCTAGTAGTGCTTCCTTATGTAGAATTATAGATGTTGTGTGACATGATTCATGTAGTTCTTGATGAGAAATTAACTGGGAAATGCAGTCACGTTGATTGCGGGTCTGATGGTTAACTTCTTGCTTGCATATATAATAGGTGTCGATCTTCGGGCATTCAGCCTCCATATACACATATTCCTGGGAGTTGATTGCAATAAAAGGATATGGTGGTATAATTATTTCGGAATTATTATTGGGCACAGGACATAACATGTAAAGGTTATAGGTCGTTGAGGACATGATAGGAAATTTAAGTACTATAACTATCTTCTTATCTATATAATATGAATGTAAGCTTATTAAATCATAGTAATATCTTGTATCGATATTTAAAATTGAAATAGGGCTATATAGTGCCTTTAATTTTATAATAATTTTATATAATTGATCAATAGACAAAACTGAATTGTGCATAGAATTTGTGCGACTAAAAGCTAATATATTTTCTAATCTAAATATTTCCAAGGAGAGATCCTGGATATTTTCGCTTAATATACTAAATAGTTGCGATAACTGCGCATATTGGGCTATGTACCCTTTATCTGAGGAAGTAACATTAATTAGATAAGTTACTGCCTTTCCTAATTTATTTTGATTCTTAGTTAAATTACTTAATATTTGAGTTTGTTGGAAAGTCATGTCTTTGAATAAACTAATGTGCTTATTAAAATTAATAGATAATTCTTTTTCATTTTTCTGTAGAATTGTCAAAGCATTTTCTAATTTCAATGCATCGTCATTATCTAGGTTACCGGTTATACTTTTTATAAAGGTGCCTAAGGGATTTATCAGACCACGTTTAGCTCTTCTAGGTTCGAATGATTGTAATCTAATAGTAATTTTCTGTAATTTGTCAAAAAGATGTGTAATTTGGTTTTTATAAAGAAGGAAGTGTTGGTTAGGGATTTTAGAAGCTACGTCAGTCAGTTCTAGTTTTACAGTATCGATTTGTTGTTCTATCTTACCAAGATCGATATCCTCGAGAAAAATGTGATTGTGGGAAATGATTCTAGTTTTTCCTAATTCAAAGGGCAATAGGCCGGGTCCTTGCGATAAGTCGTCAAGTCGTATGTTGGTCATTTGTAAGTCTGCTTGGGCCAGGGACATTGTTGTTCCGGGACGACGTAAGAGGGGAGACACTCCTGGAGTGGGCGGCGGGACTGGACCTCCGGCTGTTAAACCGGGGGTCGGTCAGCACCTGCGTGCGGTGGCAGGGGGAGTCGATCGTCGACCTGTCATGGGCGACTCCTCTGCTCACCGCATGGTGTCAGGTTGGAGGGTGGCGGCGGAGGTGGTTACACTCTCCGACCACCGGCACATCGTGTTCGACGTGTCGGTGCCCACCGCCGCCCTACCCGCACACTCCAGGAGGACAGCCGTCCGCGACGTTGGTCCATCAAGCGGCTGGACCGGGATGCGGCCCTAGCCGCTGCCCACGTCGCGGACTGGGCGGAGGAGGCACGGATTTCGCCCGACCTCGATGTGCATGCGCGGGCCGCCTGGCTCCGGGACACGATGACGTCGATCTGCGACGTCTCCATGCCCCGAGTCAGGCCGCCCCGGCGGCGCTCTGCGTACTGGTGGAACGAGGAGATAGCGCGGCTACGGGTCGTTGTAGTAGCCGCGCGCCGCCAGTACCTCAGAGCCCGTCGAAGACGGCAAGCCTCAGTCGACGAAGTCCTGAGCGCCAGAAGCGCGTACGGAGCCGCGACCAAGGCGCTTGGCGTCGCCATCGCCGACGCCAAGGCGCGGTCCTGGCGCGAGCTGCTGGGGGGACTGGAGAGGGATCCATGGAGGCGCTCGTACCGGATGGTACTGGGCAAGCTCCGACCGTGGGTCCCTCCGCTGACGGAGACTCTGGACCCTCTCGTCGTGGGAACAGCGGTGGATACGCTCTTCCCGAGGGTCCAGAACAGTCCCTCTGCCGCCCGTCGCCCGACCTTTGGTTGGACGACCTCCGGGTGACGGAGAGCTCGCCGGGGCCGTTTCGCGGCTCTCTGCGCGCAGCGCTGCCCCGAGACCGGACGGGGTCCCGGGAAAGGTGCTAGCGCTGGCGCTCAGGGCGTTGGGGAGCACGGTGAGGCAGCTCTTCACGAGCTGTCTCCGTGAGGGCGTGTTCCCCGTCGACTGGAAGTCGGCCAGGCTGGTGCTCCTCAGGAAGGAGGGAAGGACCGGCGACGTTCCGTCTTCGTTCCGTCCGATCTGCTTGCTGAACGAGGCGGGGAAACTCTTCGAAAGGGTTATCTCCGCTCGTATCAGCGAGCACCTGTCGCGCGCGGTCCCGACCTATCGGACTGCCAATTTGGATTCCGGCGGGGACGATCAACGCTGGACGCCGTCCAGCGTGTTCGTTCCCTGTCGGAGTCCGCAGTCCGATCAGGGGGGGTGGCGTTGGCGGTGTCGTTAGACATCGTCAACGCCTTCGGCACCCTCCCCTGGCAGGCCATTAGGGAGGCGCTCGTATACCACGAGCTGCCTCCCTACCTGCGGGCCGTGGTCGGGGACTATCTGCGCGACAGGACGATCGGCGTGATGGGTCGGGACGGGATGGAAACGTCGAGGAGGGTCGAATGCGGCGTTCCGCAGGGGTCGGTGTTGGGACCCCTGCTATGGAACCTCGCATACGACGCGGTCCTTCGCACCAGCCTTCCTGACGGCGTGAGTGTCGTCTGCTACGCTGACGACACTCTCGTCGTTACGACTGGGGCCGACTTCGGGCCGGTGCTTACGCTTGCCGAGCTTGGGGTGGCATGTGTCGTGCGGGCGATCCGCCGGCTGGGTCTAGAAATAGCGCCTCACAAAACCGAGGCGCTATGGTTCCACGGCCTTCCGAGGCGCCGGGAACCACCCAGCTGCCGGATCCGGGTGGGTGACGCGGTGGTCCCGGTGGGGCCGTACATCAAGTACCTGGGCCTCACCCTGGACCGCCGCTGGAGCTTCGAGGAGCATTTCGTGCGGTTGGTCCCCCGAGCCAAAAGGGTGGCGGGCGCATTGCATCGCCTGCTGCCCAATCTCGGTGGACCGAGGGATGGAGTTCGCCGCCTGTACGAGGGCGTCGTGCGATCCGTGGCCATGTATGGGGCTCCCGTGTGGTCGCAAGACTGCGCGAGGTCCCCCCGCTGCAGAGCTCTGCTACGGAGCCTGCAGCGGATAATGGCCATACGGATCGTGCGAGGCTATCGTACAATCTCGTACGAGGCGGCGACGGTTCTGGGACGCTCCCCCCATTCGACATCCTGGCCGACATGTACGCGGCGACGTATGCGTCGCGGCGTGTCGGCCGGGAGGGCGATGGGGGGAGCGCCCTGGAACCCGCGCACGAAGTGCCTAAGCGGGAGTGGCACCGACGGATTGTGGCGGCCTGGCGTGCGCAGCTCGAATTACGGATCTGCGCGCGCCAGCGGGCCGTCGGTGCCGTACTCCCGCACCTCGAAGCTTGCTCCACGGCAAGGAGGAGGTCACCTACCGATTGACTCAGATACTCACCGGGCACGGCTGCTTCGGTGAGTATCTGTGTCGAATAGGACGGGAGGGATCGACACATTGTCACCACTGCGCATCCGACCTCGACTCGGCCCAGCACACGCTGGCGGAGTGCCCCGCGTGGGCCTCCGAGCGTCGAGTCTTGGTCGCAGAGATAGGGCGAGATCTGTTTCCGTCGCATTGATTGCGGCAATGTTGGCGGGCGAGGAAGGTTGAAGGGCTGTGGCCTCTTTCTGTGAAGCAGTGATGCTCCAGAAGGAGGCCGCCGAGCGGGGTCGGGAGATGGCCGATCCCGCTCGAAGAAGGCGGCGCCGGGCTCGGTAGCACAGCTGCGGCGCCGCCGCGGGTCGCCGGCGGGCGCGAGTAAGTCGCGACTGCTACGGCGACCCGGATGGACCACGCCCCTTCCGTGGCCGGGGGCGTCGTCGGTGGAGGAGACCGGGGGAGGTAGTAAGCCTCCCCGAGGAGGGCTCCCCTGTGTCGACGGGGAGCGGAGGCTGGGGTTTCCGGAAGAAGTTTGTTCCCGGGGCTCCCTACAAGCCTGAGGAAGGCCATCCCTGAGGTTTAGTGGGTAGGCCTCCCCCTCTGGGGAGGAGAGCCCCACATAACCCCGCTCGCCACAGCCGGGGTATGCAATTTAATGCATTTTCCTCAGGGAAACAAAAAAAAAAAAAAAAAAAAAAAAAAGGGACATTGTTGTTGCGAGGGTGAGTAACAGTGTCCTGTAACAATGTAGAGCTTTTAATTTTTTTTTTATTTCGTTTCAGACGATTTTTTGCTACTGGGCCTCGTTTTAAGTATATATATGAATAGGTAGATTGCCAACTACTTTGTCACTAGTGTATCGGGGGGCTAACTTTTGTCGTGTTGCTGCGGGGTTTCTAACAAAAATTTCTTCATCTATTTCGTAATTCTTTTCAGGTTCTCTGTCAAGATTTTGTGTATTCATAATGGATTCGCGATTCGAAAGTGACTCGTCATGTACAATTTTATATACTATCTCCATTTTTTGTCTGTAGTCTTGTAAGTATTGCTGTAATAGTCGTTCAGATAAGTTATTATCAGTGGGATCACGAGGGTCATAGTGTCCAGTAATTAAATTATAGGGCCTACATTTGGTAAGACTGTGAATAGAGCTGTTATATGCAATAAGTGCAAAGGGAATTAAATTGTGAACAGGTTCACTAGGGTGCTGTATTCTTAGTAATCTAATATGTTCTAAAAGTGTACTATGAAAACGTTCAATGGCTCCGTTTTCATTGGGTGCGTGAGCAGCTATAAGGTGATGATTAATTTTGTGAAATTTTAAAAATTCTGCAACTATTTGGTTCGTGAATTCGGTTCCTCTATCCGTAGTTAAGTGTAACGGGAATCCATGGTGAGTACAAAGTGTTACAAATGCTTTTAATATATTTGGTGCCGTACAATCGGGAAGTATATACGCTTGTGCGTATTTGGAAAAGGAATCTATAATAGTTAAGTATTTATCGCGTTCTATAGTTAAAACATCAGCGTGAACTTGTTCGAACGGTTTAGTTGGTGGGGAACAATTTGAAATTCTGATCTTAGCGGTACTCTATCATATTTAGCACGGTTACATATCGAACAGGAATTAATAAATTTTGTGATTGAATCTTTTTGTTTTGGCCAAAAGTATCGTTGAGATAAAGAAAGGTAAGTTTCATTAATACCACGATGATTCGTTTTTCCTTCATGATATTTTGAAATTATATCTTGCTGATTTAAGTAATCTGTGACATCGTCTACTATTCGTTTTGTTAAAATGAGATGCATAGAAGAATTTTTAAATATTCGCTGTAAAATGGGTACTATGGTATACATTTGATCAATAGGATTTACTAAAATTGCTGTAATATTTTTGGGATTTATATGATTTTTAACTATAGATATTAAATCTTGCTCTAGTGTATCCTGGCAAACTTGAACGGAGGTTCTTTTGAAAGTTTCAAAAGGTAAGGTAATTTTAGGTTTACTTTTAATCGAGTTAGTTGTAAAATTAATTATAAGTTGTCTTTTATATTTGTTAAGTACGTCTTCAGAAACGGGAATTTCAAGAATGGGATTTTCGTTGTTACTGTGCGTCGTTTCACAAGGTAAGTTATCAAGAAAATTTTCCAATATATTATTTCCAGCTAATAGAGACGGCGATTGATTATTATTTTCTTCATTTTCAGGTTCTGTATTGTTGATGGGGGTCCTAAGATTGGGTTCATTAAAGGGGCTACTAAGAAATGTAATGGGACTTGGTGCAGTGTCAGTCGAACTTGCACTAATAAAAGGGCGATCATCGGGTGCAGTTAATGTTCTTGAGGAGTCTGACGAAGAACTGGAGCTTATATTAACTATCACTGAATCTGTATCCTGGTTATGTATTTCTAGACGTGATAGTGCATCAGCGTTAGTATTACACTTTCCTTTTTTGTATATTATATTAAAATTATATTCGGACAGTTTTAACCGCCATCGGGTAAGACGTGAATTTGGTTCTTTGAGATTTAATAGCCATTGAAGGGGCTTATGATCTGTAACAACTGTAAATTTTCTCCCAAAAAGATAAGGACGGAAATATTTGGTTGCCCAAACTATTGCTAAGAGTTCCTTTTCAATAGTTGAATAATTTAACTCGCTGTCGTTTAGGGTACGTGATGCATAGGCTATTGGTCTATCTGAATTTATAGATCCTTGTGAAAGAACTGCTCCTAGTGCTATATTTGAAGCGTCAGTGGTAAGTATAAAGTCTTTTGTAAAGTCTGGGTACTGAAGAATAGGGTCATTAATGAGTAAAGTTTTGCAATGTTCAAAGCAGTTAATATAATCTTGTGTTAGATTGATCTTATGTCCTTTTTTTAAGCAATTTGTAAGAGGTTTTGTTAAGCGTGAAAAATCGGGAATGAAACGTCGGTAATAGCCAACTAGTCCTAAAAATCCTTTTATTTGTTTTGCGCTTTTTGGTAGGGGATACTTCAAAATGGCTGATATTTTATCTGGATTGGGCTTTACTCCGTTTGGTGTGATAATGTGACCTAAGTAAGGGGTCTCATGTTTAAGGAATTCTGATTTGTCCATTTGTATCTTAAAGTTTGATTCTCTAAGTCTGTCAAAGATTTTTCGTAAATTAACAATATGCTCTTGTAGTGAGGTAGAAAATACCAAAATGTCATCTAGGTATACTACGCATATTACGTTTTGCAAGCCTCGTAAAATGTTGTCCATAACCCTTTGAAATGTAGAAGGACTATTCTTTAAGCCCATTGGCATACGTAAGAATTCAAAGTGTCCATTTCCATCGGCAACGCTAAAACCGGTTTTGTGGATGTCATCGGGGTGCATTTCTACTTGGTAAAATCCGCTAGCTAAATCTAATGTACTAAAGTATTGACATTTTCCTAATTTATCAAGTATGTCGGAAATGTTAGGGATAGGGTACTTGTCATCTAAAGTTTTTTCATTAAGTTTTCTAAAGTCGACAACTAATCTCCACTTTACTTTTCCAGAGGCATCAGATTTTTTGGGCACTATCCATATAGGTGCGCTCCAGGCTGAAGAAGATGGTCTAATAATTCCTTGGTCAAGCATTTTTTTTATTTGATTTTGTACCTCGTTTCTATGGATATATGGATACCTATATGTTTTGCTATGAACGGGAATTTCGTCGGTTGTATTAATACGATGTTTAATTTTATTTGTAAAAGTTAAAGGTTCGTTTTCTAAGTAAAAAATATCCGAGTATTCCTTGCATAGAGAGCTTAAGTTTGCGCGTTCCTCTTCGTTCAGATGATTCATACGCAGGCGAGACGAAACTTCGCGGAATCGCTGCATATTGTTCTCGTTAACTGATAAGGTTTGCTCATTAAAGATGTTAGCGGTGATCGGTTGTGATAGATTAAATATTATATCGTTATTTGTGGGGTTATAAAGTTCTATAAATGCATTGCCATTATTCGCGGTGGTTACGCATTCCGTAATATAGCAATTACATATTGATTGATGGTTTATAAAAATGTCACCTTGAGAGATATTTGTCGGGATGCTTATAAGTTTACTTGATTTTGAGGGAACTACTGTTTCTATTAAGTTAAAGCTCTGCCGTGACTCATACATTTGAATAGCATTTCTGGCGAACTGAGTGTGTAAGATATGCGAGTTTAAATCGATTTTCGACTGCCATTGTTGTAAAAGATCTAAGCCAATTAATCCATCGAAATATTCGTGAAATCTATAGATAAATAGTTTAATAGGTTTTTCATCATTTATCTCCGGAAAACATGGTATGGTAATTGAGTAATCATTTTGGGTAGTGGCGTGAATATTTGTGACTACAAACGGGTCGTAAGATATTTGATAACGTGAAAAAAAAATGTCTACTGCTTCGGGACTTATAAAGGACTTATTAGCGCCTGTATCTATTAATAGTTTTAAAGGGGGTTTGCAATTTGAATGTAAGGAAGCTGTCGTTTATTTTGTAGATTTAATTCTATTCTGGGACATTCTTCGGAGGCTTGTTGAAAAAATTTTCCTGCTGTTCTTGTTCGGAGTTGTTGGGGTTATCGGAGTTTAAGGAAGAATATAAGTCGGTTGTGTCATCGGTGTAGTCATTAAGGTAAGAATATTCGTCATAATAAGTGTCGGAATTATGGTAAGAGTACAATGGATCAGTTGTTTCGTGCACGTGTATATTCTGTTGAGCTCTGTTTTGCGACGTGGGTGGTAAAGTTCGCGCCACTGGGTGTGATATGCCACTCATAGGTTGATGATTCATTTGGCGAGGTCGGGGTTCAATTCTAAAACCTGTAGAAAAATTATCTCTTGGTAAAGCTCTCATCATTTGTTGAGTTCTAGATAAACCTTGACCTTGGGGTCTATTATTGAATTGGGGTGTATTTGGAAATCTAAAGTTATAAGGGGCGTTATTGATAGGAGGCTGAAAACGATTAACGTGTGGAATAGAGTTTTGGTTAAAGTTGGGAAACTGAAATGGTTTTACGACTTGTTGCGGCATGTTTAGATGTGAAGATACGTATCTGGGATTGCTATTAAATTTTTTGTTCCGCAAGTAAAGTACGTTTAACTCTTCTTGAGCAAATTCTAGCGCTTTTTCAAGCGATTCGGGTCGCATACATCTAATACGCGATCCTAGGGGTTCGTTAAGGCCTCGGTGTACGTCTGTAACGCTAGTTTTTTGTATAGTGTGCGTTTGGCTTCTACGGTGGTTTTAATAGATTCGTGCAGTTGGACATATGCCATTATAGTGGTCAGTAAGTGTTGCACGCGCTCAAAAAAAATGTGTGGTGTGTCTGTGCCTTGTGTTAACATAGAGAGGTCGGTGTACAGAGCTGACTCATCCCTGTGATCTGAAAAGGTATTAATCAGTGTATTCCGAACGCTTTGCCAGTCCGTAGGAATGCCATTGGTGGCTAATGTCTTAGCTGCATTGCCAGTAATTTTATTTAAGATGCCATTTAACAGGGCTGAATTATTAAGTTCGTTACCATGGGCTGGGTCCATAAAGTTAATTACTAATTGGTCACAAATATCTAAAAATCTAATTAAAACATGAGGGTTTCCATCAAACTCCGGAACTATTCTCAATGCTTTCCATATTTTTTCAGTGTTGTCGTTAAAGAAGTGAGGGACTTGACTCGATTCTGAGTTTAAGGCCATCTCGTCTTCTTCTTGTTCTATTAAAGTGTCTCTATTCGAATTAAACATGAACCACCTAGCGCTCTGTCTGCGCGTGGCTCTCTGATTACTACGCGGGTGAAAAATTTTGAATGATAAAATTTACCTTTAAAATTGCAATTACTATTTTTTTAAAATCCTATCTAACTAGCACTTAGTTACTTCGATAGTACTTAAGTGAATATTCTAATTACTTCGATAGTAATAGGAATATGGGAGGATGGTGCGAGGATTTGCAACCAATAGAAATTTGTGTCTTAAAATTAATTACTCACATATGCAAGGTAATCTGCATAGCGCGAAGTTGACTCATCGATTCTTGATGTTGTCGCTGCGATGAAGACGATTCTTCTATTATTATTCTTCTATTGCGGCGCCTACGACGGTCTCGTAGATTCGTTTGTTTGAAGATAGTCGACACGTCGGCGAAACGACTATCAGGACGGACTCGAAGTAGGAATACGCGACCTGACTCGACTATCCTACCGACTGCGCCAATTACGATTTTGGGCCGTCGACAGGCGTTTTTTAAAAACTACAAGTTATTAATTTTAGTTTTTTATTAATTAATTACAATATAAACTATAACTAGGCTTATTACTAGTGATCAACGATTGATCTGTCTGTTCGCCACCGCGATTGGAGCTCAAAGACACCTGTGCTGGTCCTCATTGTGACATTTACATGGAGTGTTGCGACATCGGGACTTCTTGGGGGGTCTCTGACTAATTGTGTTTGATTATATAACATATATATGGGGTAGGGTGCCAATGCACTCGTAACAACAGTGTAAACGCAAAAGCATACAAAACAAGTTGTACGATTTGTTTTTTATGATATGTTTTGAAACATGTTTCTCAGTGCAAACCTACAGTAATGAATAGGTTCGGAAACAATTGAACCGATTTTGATGAAAGTTGGTAAATGGATAGTTTCAGACCCGAGGAGTAACATAGGGTTTTACAACTCCTTTCCCTAGACATGCCTAAATATTTAAAATTACTCATTAATAATTTTATACTTTACACCTAAACTCTCCAAGTTCCAGCAAAACCAATAGTGGATTAACAAGCATGAAATTATTAGTGAACCTCCAGGGTCACCTGGTTTTGGTTGCTCTCAGGTGTCAGAACCACTTTCCATTTGTAATAAATCCAATTGTGGTGGTATGTGTTATTCAGTCTTACTTTATTGATATTATTAGTAATTTTCAATTACAGCACTAATCACATTGATAGACATTTTCCCATGAAATAAGGATTTCGACAATGAGAGCATAATGCATTTATATGCAACATGAATTTTTTTTTATGTAGAATTATTTTTATACAGGATATCAAGATAAAGTGGTGTCTCTATTGGCACATATAAAATCCCAAAATGATAAAGGAAGTACACAAGAATTGAATCAAGAATTTAAGTTTCCTTTGGAGACATTTCAAGATTTGGAACAAGCTGAAAAATTATTAAGTATTTAAAGTATTTCGTCTATGGGAGCCGTTCAAATATTACGCAATCAGATTTATTACAATATCCCCCCCCCCTCCTCCCCTTTTTATGCAAAAGTATGCAAATTTCACCCCTATTTACCTTCCTCAAAATAAGTAAAGCCACAAATGGTGCTTACGTAATACTTGAACGGTCGTTTCCAATCGATTTATATGGTACTCATGTAATCATGTGTCACTAACAAATATTATTAATGTGGTTTTATTAATATTTTATAGTTTTGCAAACAAATTTATGATTGTTGATATAACTTTAGTCTTATTTTAAATCTTTGGTTTTATTTTTCTCTACAGGATGTCTGCAGTGACGCGTTTTTTTTTATTAAATATGTCATGCTAATTAAATGCTATTTTAAGGCTTAGATAGATAGCCATATAAACGATGGCATAAGAATGAGCTAGGTCTCCTAGAGCTGTATTAATTGCTCTCTGATAGACAGATGGAGCATTTCGCAAGCCAAAGGGCATGGCAGTAAACTCATAATGAGCGTCAGAGGTGATAAATGCTGTTTTCTCTATTGAATTTGATTCTACATTTGGTAAAAACTGCTAGCCATGTAAAAATGCGCACCTGCCAACCTTTGTACTTGATCGCATATTAGAGTTAAGGGATATCTATCCGGAACGGTATTGGAATTTAACTCTCTGAAATCTACGCACATCCAGTCTGTTCCATTGCACTTTTTCACTAAGAGTATGGGACTAGAGTAGGGTGATTTGCTGGTTTAATAATTCCAGCAGATAAAAGTTCCTTACACTTATTGCTCACTATTACTCGCTCTTTAGGGCTTAGATGATAAGGTCTACATAGAACTATTTTGCAAGGATCTACGAGACGAATTTCTAATTCACCAGTTTTTGCTCTAGTGGTGGGCGTACCTTCAACGAAAAAATCTTTAAATTCACTAACAAGTTTCAATAATTGTGGTGTAAAATCATTTGGTATATCGGTATCGATATCAGCAAAATTATTAACATTTTTACCTAAGTCGCAAATATTAACAATAAATGACTTTTCAACGATTGTAAGTTTATCACGCGTTATGTGTACTGAGAATCCTAACACTAATAAATCGCGTCCAATAAGAATATCACTACTTAAAAAATCATCAGAAATTATGGGGAATAAAATTTGTACGTCATGGCCACAAAGAGTAACCCACGATAAAATTTGCAGATTACACAGTACTTATACTACATTTTCCTACTCCAGTTAGGGTAACAATAGCATGCTGCAATGTGCCAACGAGCTTACGAGAGATAGTTAAGTGATTCGTCGTGGTAGGCGGTGGACTATGCGGAGATTGTAACTGTAGAGGGTTTCGAGGGTAAACTGCACGGGTTTAATCAGCAAAATACGGCTTGATGTTAATTACTGGTTTTATTCAACTGTTATGAGTGTTGACTTGATAATTAATTACAGATATAAAATTATGACGGACTGACTTGTATGGAACAAGCGTCTAGTTCAAGAGTGGCGGATGGAATGTGGTCGTTCATTTATTTATGTATTTTTTTATGGCTTGTTCTGTAATTACATATTTTTATGCATTTCTTTACGACTGCTTGTGTGATAGCATAACTAGATACTCTCTTTGATTAAAAAACAATCAGCGCTGGAATCAAAACAAAATGAATACTGCTCACCAAATTGCGTTATTATTCCAGTGACAGGTTTCATACCACATACGTCCACTCGTTTCATAATGGTGGGTGTAGAAGCAGGCTGAGCCGTTGTAGCTGGCCATGTTTTCGAGCACCGTGATGCCACGTGGCCCTCGACACCACACTTGTAACAGGTCACCGGCGCCGGCTTAGCCATAGTGATGGCCATGCTGGGGTGCTCGAGAGTCCGTGTTGTTTGTTGTTACAGGCAGACGAGTGGAACATTCAAAAGATCTATGACCAAGTTTCCCACATGAATAACATTTTGTTGAAGCAGAGCTTAGTCTAGGGCGTTTGATATCTAGCATATTATTTGCCGCAGTCTTTGCTAACTCTGTTTACGATAAGAAAATGCACTCAATTCACGTTGCATTTTACAGCGGGAGTTATTACACTTAGCAATTAGGTAATAATTATTCTACGTAAACGAACAGCGGGTTCGGGGCACCGACCTAACTTCACCGGGCGACGTACCGTTCAAGACTAACTCGACCCACCTCGATCAAGCAGCGCCTCTTAGCAAAAACGTGGTAAACACGCTATTACAAACTTGCGAGATAATACGGAACTAGATGGCGCCTCGACCCCGCTCGAGGTGTGCCTCTGTTCAGTTGACTCAATACAATAGTATTATTTTTCTTTGATATTACAAATGCGAAATAAGTTTATAAATCAAATAAATTAAAATTATAATTTTAACAAGGTATTTTACATGTTTGGTAATCAACAACAATCAACTAGACAACCAATAATCAACAACAACAACCTTGATTCCTTGACTTCCTCCGACATATAGAAGATGGAACTGTATTCCCTTTAAACCAATTAAATTCGTAATGACCATCAATGAGGTTCCAACCGCTATTTTCAGGGGGAGGTGTTGGTTCCTTTAAATGACAATTTCGCCATATATTTGTAATATAATGCAGTTCTCAATAATTGTTGCTGTAGTTTGCGTTGGCACGGTGGTAGATTTGATTAATCATAACTTATTACTTTCTTCATGAACACTTTAGAATTATTGGTGTTATATGTAGCAAGAAACTTCTCATAACGCGCATTATTTCATTTTGAAAATTTCAAGCCATACATTTGGCATACAAATTTCTCTACTATCGGAAAAATGTTTTCTTTCTTTAATATTTTGTGCATTTCCTGATTCTTTGAATGCCTTCTGATACATACTCGATTTTTGCAATGTTTGAAAAGGCTTTTTTTACCTCTTCTCGAAAAGGACTGATTAAAATCGCAACCGGTCATGAAATCCCGGTAAGCTTTGGTATATAGAAGGCCCCAATTTTGTATACAGTACAGAAATATTTATCCATGTTTTACAATTACTAGTGCCATATTCTATATAGACTTTTAAATTATTATTGTGGAGATGGACCATATTTCCGAGCAGTAAGTAATATTAAAATGTCTGTGTCACGTGTTTTTATTAACACGTCGGATACATCTTCATCCATTTGGCATGTGAGTCATTTTCAAAAAAATTGTACGTGACACAAAAGAAACAAAGGATTTTACATTTTTTTGTTACACAAAGTAATATAACGTTACACAAAAGAATTTATAAAGTTCACATTGTTCTTCTGTAATGGTAGGTATATGTACTTATTTATACAAGGTGTCTAGAAAGGGTATCGGGTATTTGTAAGTTCAATAAAACAAAAATTATTTGTAAGTAATAAAAACGTTTATTGTTTATTATTAGCATATGAATTGGAGAATTATTTGGAAAAGATGATGTTATCCAAATGGTGACCGTTACGTTGCTGGCACTTTACTAATCGCGAACGAAGATTGGCGATAACACGTTGACACATAGCAATCGATATTGCTGCCATTTCTGATCTGATGTTTTGCTTCAACTGGGTTAGAGTCGTCGGATTATTTTGATAAACCTTACTTTTAAGGTATCCCCATGCAAATAGTCGAGCGGGCTAAGATCGGGACTTCTGGGAGGGCAGTTGATGTTACCCCTTCGCGAAATGACTTTATTAGGGAATAATTCGTTAACAACTTCCATTGAGTCATTTGAGGTATGGCAAGTGGACCTTGTTGGAACCACGTTCTTGAGTTGAAACCTGTAAACTCCTGCAACTCTGGGACCAAGAAATTTCGCAACATATCGCAATAACGGTTACTATTCACATTAATTGCTCGGCCTCGTTGATCTTCATGAAAATAAGGACCAATTATGCTTTTAGCAGACATAGCGGCCCAAACAACGACCTTTGGGCTATGCAGGGGTCGTTCATGCTTTCGTCTCGGATTCTCCACTGCCCAGTAGGGTAAGGTGGGGTACAGTGTTACAAAAAAATATACTAGAATGTAATGAGAAAAATATTGTTTTAATCAGCAAATTTTTGGCATAGAAATAAAGTTTAACAATCTCTCTTTAATTAAAATAACTCAAAAAATAACATTATTAGCAACTACTTAATTTAAATTGCACTTTAATTAAATCAGCCGATTGTAACACTGAGCCCCGTATCTGGGGTAGTCTGTTACAGGGTAAGGGGCACAATGTTACAACATAAAGTGCTTAACTACTAATAGATATTAAACATCTTTAAAATATTCTTTGGGAAGGTATAGACATCAGTCTGACGTTTGGTCTTTCTCTCTGCAACATTAACAAGAGGAAGCAAAATTTTAATATCGTCTAACGATACTGTTGCCATATCCGGTTCAATAGGAAAATAGAAATGATTGTCAACTTTGCCACTTCTACGTAAGTAACTAACGTCATATTCATTATTCTCAATATCTGTCAGCAATTTTCCAACATAATGCCTTACTAGTTGTTTTCCAACAAATTGGACGACTACAAAATCGTTCTTTTTCGGTTTCATGAAATGATTTATTGGCAGTTCGTCCTCAGATATTAAACTATCAGAGGAAGATATCGGAATGTTTTCTACATCACTCTCATCATCACTAAATAAAATTCTTTTAATATTTTCGTTAGTCTTTAGTCTCTTGTGAGGAATTTCTTTTTTTTTGAAATCTTTTTCTTTCCTTTTCGTAACTTTTTGCGTTCTCTTTCCCAGGATTCTTGTTCAATTTCATCCTTGATAGGTGTATCAGTAGGAATGCAGCTTTTTCCTCTCTTTCTACCACGGTTTGATTGTAGTCTCGGTTGTGCTTTTGGATAATCTCGACATCCTAGGGGAGAACATAGTGTTTCATCTGGGGTAGATTGAAAAGTAATGACTGAAGAGTTTTCTTTAGCCGTTATGGATGGTGCTTCCTCAAGTTGAGTTAGCAAACTTGGGCTCACGGATTCAGAACGTCTATTCACCAATTTTCGAACGGGAGAAGCTGGCGCCTGAACTATTGAAGGATGTGGTCTTGGATCGGTAACATCACCCCGTTGAATTTGTGAGGAATCACTTGATCTGGTATCTTTTTGAGAATTTCTGGGGGCATCAGTAGAAGCTTGTTGAGTGTCATAAGGCCGACTGGGACCAGGAGCATTAGAAAGGTCTTCGAGTGGCCGATTTGTAACTTCACTTGGCATGAATTCAATGTCAGTAAAAATATGTCTATCAAATGGAAATATTCCAGTTTTTCGGAATCCTGATTTGATATTTGAGGGTGTTATGGCTCGATCGAAAGCATGTCCTAACAATTCAGCAATATTGTAGATGGAGATTGTCTTTCCAGGATGACGCATCAACCAGGAATCCATTGCTGCGTTGTAATATGTGTGCAGAGGGCCAAATACTGATACATCAAGTGGCTGCAATCTGTGGCTTGAGTGTGGTGGTACAGTTAGTAGAGTAACTCCGTTATCTTTTGCTATGTTTAACACTGCAGGTGCTAGGTGGCTATCATGATTGTCAACTATCAGTAAGGACGGGTTTTCTTTTGTGGAGGCTGTTACTTTTACAAAGTGTTTCATGACTTCAGGAAACAAGTCACTATTCATCCATCCGGTGGGTTGAGCTAGACCTATGGTTCCTACTGGTGCACCATTAAGCATGAAAGACTTGAATTGCTTTCTGGGGAACACCATTGCTGGAGGTAGTGTTGATCCTGTTGCAGATACTGCACAACACGTTGTAACTAGTGTGCCTCTCTCAGCACTTGTTACTTTATTTAGCTGTCTAGCTCCCTTAGCTGCAATGATTTTTTTGAGTTTTTGGACAGTAGTGGTCCCAGTTTCATCTAGACAATATACTCTACTACCATCTGCAAAACTAGGACATCGCCGCATAACATCTTCCAAATTATCAAAAAATACATTTACATTGTGACGATTGAATGATGTTGCCCGTGTTAAGCTACAAGGTTCTGGTTTTCTTAATGTTAAATCAGTATGCCGTTTTCTAAATCCATAGAGCCAGTCAATTCCTGCCATCTTCTTATCCTCCCAGTTTTTAGGAATTTTCAAATTATAGTAAACCGCCATCTCATAAGCAAGCTTTCTGCACTCAATCGTATCTAGGCCATAGCACATTCTGGAACAGTTAACTAAATATTCTATCAATGCCTTTTCTTGATCGACACTGAATACCATTCTATTGGCATAATTTGGAATAAGTCGCATGTGTCTTTCATCCTCCGAACATTTTTTCTTCTTTTGAACATATCTTTGCAATGTCATAAAATTAACATGCTTTTCATTTGCAGCTTTTCGAAGACTCACACCACTTTCAACCATCAAAATCGCTTCCGCCATATCTTTTTCACTATGAAGACCGTAATCTGTCTTCCTCTTACGATTTCGCACCATTTTCTTATAATAACTTGAAATAGTATAATAATATTTTAATTGGGGCCGACTGTTACAGTGTCACACAGTGCCCCGGAGAGGCAAACCAAATTAAAAAATTGGAATGAATATTTTAGGTTATGTTTACAAAAAACTACTTTACGGTAATATGTAGCTAAATAAACAATAAATAAAGGAAAACTACCATCAATTTCCTTAATACAATACTTCCGGAAAGAAATCGAAAATTTTGAAACTATTTTTTCGTCGTTTAGTCACATAAAAACCTTTTTTGTTTGATATTTTTCAAGCACGGTACAAACTGTGGCGACGACAACTGTTTAAATATGGCTGCTTGTGAGCTTGACAAATGTGTATACCAACATCATAAAACTAAAAGACAGGGACGGAGATATGTGCATTGTAACATTGTACCCCGTGTAACACTGTGCCCCACCTTACCCTACAGACAATTCTGCCTGTTAACATGACCATTCAGGTGAAAATTTGCTTCGTCACTGAACAGTATGTTGTTAAAGTTGTTTAATCGCTGCATTTCGTTCGCAAAATTCAGTCGATTCGCGTAGTCCGTATCCTTCAATTCTTGAACCAATTGAATTTTATAGACTTTTAGATGTAAGTCTTTCTTTAAAATCGAATGTAAAGACGATTTTTTGATGTTCAGCGCTTGGCTTCGCTTTCGGATGGATAAAGACGGATTTTGACGAACCGACGCCTCTACTTCTTCAATTGTTTCTTCATCGCGAACTGAACGAGGACGACCAGAGTTTTGAATTTTAACTGTCGCACCTGTATTCTCGAACATCCTGATCCATTTCCTAATACTATCGTCACTTGGTGCGTGGCGTGTACGATATTCCGCACGATAGAGACGTTGAGCAGTCACTATTGAATCGCCATTACGATAATACGCTCGTACGCAAAATGAGCGATGCGTCCCCGAGAACTGTTCCATCGTGACTAAAACTCCACAAAATGGCGGACGCCACGAACCCCTCCCCGCTCCCTTTAGACGCCCCGTTTCGAATATGGCTCGAATACCCGATACTTCTTTTGGACACCTTGTACAAAGATTTAAAATAAAACAATAAATTATGTTCTGAA
Source organism: Scirpophaga incertulas (assembly GCA_036419045.1). Lineage (NCBI taxonomy): Eukaryota > Metazoa > Arthropoda > Insecta > Lepidoptera > Crambidae > Scirpophaga > Scirpophaga incertulas. The sequence goes on from JAYEAL010000054.1 coordinate 120,305, forward strand.
GTAATTTATTAAATTAACTGTTATTCTAATACAACAAAACTAAAAGGCAATTGAAAGTAAAACATTTTAATGAAAATAGATGTCATCGCAAGACTAATTTTTTAACATATACTCATTTGAAACAATTCCAAATTCACATTTTATACGATACATTCAGCTGGAACTGTGTCTATGTCAATATTTTTAGCATTTATAAAATTTAACCGGGGTTTTTTAATAGTTTTAAAAAAAATTACGGTGTAATAACAGACAGAACGTACGTAATAACGTACAGAAAATTATATGCCCAGAACAATTAAAATTGCACGTGACCGGTTTACGAAAAACCAAAAATGGAGGTGTAATTATCAGCACTGAGACCAAGGACGACGTTGAAAAATTAAAACAATCCACACAGCTGAGGTGTTCTGGTTTTACAGTTGATGAACCGTACAAACGAAAGCCCAGAATTATTGTACTCGGTGTACCCTCTGATATGCAGGAGACAGAAGTCTTCAACTCAATTTTCCACCAAAACTTGGCCGGCAAGATACAAGATATATCGCTTGAAAATTTTTTGAACTCTATTAAACTGAGCCATAAATCGGGTAAAAAAGATAGCAAGACCTGTAACTACATAATTGAAGTAACAGCCCATATACGCAAGATCCTAATATCCCAGGATAGACTATTTATAAACTGGTCTTCTTGCCCTGTTAGAGACTACACTTTGGTGACAAGGTGTTTCAAGTGCCAACAATATGGTCATGCAGCAAAGACATGCCGGGAAGAAACGGAAACCTATCACCGTTCACTGTGGAGACACAGGTCATGGTGTACAGATTTGTCCGAAAAAAGAAGGTCCATCACGATGTGCCACATGCTTCCGTTTTAAAAAGCCCTGTGAACATAAAACTGGCGACAGTGAATGCCCTGCCAGGAAAATCGCAGAAAAAAGGTAGGGGAAAGTGGGGTAATTGGGAACACCTAACTTATATCGCCAAAAAAAATGAAAGAAAGTCAAACATATAATCAACTTTTATTGCAATATCAACGTTACTAATCTACCTACAAAAAACTTAAATATAAATTCTTGAAAATAAACTCTAAATTAAAAAAATAAACAAAAAAATTGCACAATAGGAACAAGGAATTGAATGAAAATAAGAATAACAACAGAGAGACGCAAGGCATTCGGCGGGCCTCTCTCTCGTTCGGTGACTCATCGTAACGTTACCGAGCGTTACACTTTTTCATAAGTGACTCCCAGCCGCAACCTAATTTAAGACGTTGTCACGTCAATAAAAAAACATTGGTGTTCTTATTTACCCGATACTGTATGGGGTAATTGAGATCAGTCTGTGGGGAAAATAGGAACGATATGGGGCAATTGTGAACGACATAACAAAATCTTTTTAAGTGTTACAATTATTTGGTTTGGCAGAAATCACACACGTAACCGGTACTGGACTGACCGGAGGTACATTTATCATGCGCCCAGTTGTTACAGATAGCGCACATAATCCAGTCTTCTCTAGGTGGAGATTCATATTTCTCGTTGCAGAATAAACAGTAATACTCCTTTTCATTTTCATTATCTTCTATCATCCTCTTCAAATTTCTGACTCCCTTACCTTTAGCTTGTGACTTTATTTTCTTAATATTAGTGGTCTTTATCTTCTGAACTTTTTCTTTTTTTATTTTCTTTTCTACTTGTCTTTTCTGTTTTTCTTCTAGTTGATATTTCACAGGAGTGCTGGATAAAATTTGGGCATGTTTCTTATTTCCTCGCTTAGAATTTACTATTTTAGGAATAACAGGAATGTTGGTAATGTCAGTAAGAAGCACAGGAGTGGATGGAGGAGTAGTATTAATGGTCAAATCCTGCATATCAGTTTGATTTTCAGAAACAGTAGCGGTGTTTTGACCCTGTTTGTCAGCAATTTCACTAAAGTTTCGTTCAGTTGCAGTTTCATGTACTGAACTAGATTCTTGATGTACGTCGGATTGATCTAATGACATATTTTCAAAGCATTCTTTAAACTTTTCCGTATCCATTGGATAAATTCCAGCCACTCTAAACCCATTGACAGCTTTGCTTATGTTGGCTGTTTTATTATAAGCATTTGTAAAAAGCTCTCCAACTTCGTATTGGGTGATTCGTTTGCCAGGATTGTGAACCATGTAGAGTTCACACTCTCGATTGTATGCAGTTTTCAGTGAACTAAAAAAAGTCAAATCTAGTGGCTGCATTTTGTGTGACACATGAGGTGGCAGAGAAAGAACATGCAGGTTGTGTGCTCGATAAAGTTTGTATGCCCCCAGGCTAATATGACTTTCGTGATTGTCTAGTATAATCATGACTGGTTCTTCTTGGGTCGGTTTTACAAAAGAAATAAAATGTTGCAGATAATCAACGAATATGGACTCGTTTATCCAACCGGAATCAGAAACCGTAGCAATCATGTCGCTATTACAGCCTTTTAGTAACAATTCAGTCATTCGTTTTCTTTTAAAGATAAACATTGGAGGTACATAAATACCATTGCCACTGACAGCACAAACAACGGTTGTAGTGACACCACGTTCTCCACTTGTCGCCTTTGCAACTTGTTTTAAGCCTCTTGGAGCCAAAATTTTAGAATTTTTCTGGACCGTGCTTATGCCTGTTTCATCGATATTAAAGATACGATGACTAGGAAAATTATATTTTGTTTGGAGGGATTCCAGTTGATCAAAAAACAGTTTGACTTCGGTGGCGTTAAAAGCTGTTATTCGGTTGAGTGACGTAGCTTCTGGAGTCCTTAGACTTATAGAAGGATGTCTAGACATAAAAGAATAGTACCAGTCTTTGCCTGCTAACTGGGATTCTTTATTGAAATTATGTTTCAATTCATTAGCTTCAGCAAAGGTAAAAGCAATCTTTCGAAGTGATAATGGTGTTATGCCATAAAAAGAATTACAGCAATCGAGTATGTATTTTTCTAACTGGTCTTCTTGATTTTTATTAAAGACAGGGTACCGACCTTTTTGAGGTTTCTTAAAAACATCTTTATTAACTTGCTTAAATACCGTTGTTTTTGGCACTGAGTATTTTATAGCTGCTTTACCCAAAGTAAGCTGTTTACTCCTAACATCATGTACAGCACGGCGAAGATCTTCAATGTCATATCTCGGTGTGGTTTTTCTTTTGTAATAACGAGGCATCTAAAACAATTTATAATAATATTAGAATATTTTTATACGTACAATCAGTTCATAGGGGTAAATGGGAACATTCTCATTTACCCTCCTGACACTGTTCCTAATTACCCGCAGTAGACAACTCTAGTCAAAATGGCCGTTACTTGCAAAATTATCTTCAATAACTTTAAAACTACAGTAAAATGTATAAACTGATATTACATGAAAGATATTGAAAAAATGTGTCGTCCTTAGACTCAAAAATATACTCCTTTCATCGATTTTTACATACGACAAAAATTGTAACGAAAACACGTAATTATGTTGTTTGACTCACCGTGACAGAATGCGTGCGTCCTCTCCCTTACACTTTCGCGGGTGAACTAAGGGCCCCCGAGTGCATATACTTAAACGTGCCCGGGCGGTGTAGCGCGGGGGGAAGTTTTTGATGTTCAACTGTTCCTATTTATCCGCCGTTCTCAATTACCCCACTTTCCCCTACATTAATTCTATAGACTATGAAGGCGCCTAAGAGCGCCAATAATTATTAATTTATTAGTACTTTTTTTTGTATTTTTATTTTTTCTAGTTTTATAATATGTCTGTTAGTATTATGTCTGAATTGGATAATTTCTCTGTATCTGAGTCAAAAAGTTGTGACGTTGAGGCATGCAAACAATATCTTTCTCACATTACTAATCCACTAACTATATTAACGCAAAATATACGTAGTATTTTTAAGAATTACGATAGTTTGAGTATTTTTTTGCAAAGATTAAATGTTGATTGTGATGTAATCATTTTAACGGAATGCTGGCTGAGTAAAAGTTGTAATTTGCCGCTAATGCCGGGTTATAAGTTAGGGTAAGGATGCCTATTATGAGATACCATTTCTATTTTTAGGTATAAAAACAAAACTGTTACATTTGATGCTTTCTGAGATATAGTTTTAGATTGCAATTTTATTGTACTTTAAATGTGTAATAGCTATTTCGGGCTAAATACAATACTTTTCTGGCTATGCTGTAAAAAGTGGAAAAATATCAGAAAAAGGTCTAAGGCTAATGGTCTCCTATTATGAGATATTAGGGGTTGGTAATATGAGATATATCTCATATTAGGCTCCTTAAATTTTAGGGGGTAACAATAAAAAAAAGGTATTAATGTCATTATCACATTTTTATTGTAGTTAACGTACTGAATAAATATTAAAGACAAACATCAGTCTAACATTTTGGTATTTTAATTATTAAATTATAAAAGACTAACAGTCTTCAAAACGAGTTCACAATAATTATTTTTTGTACTTTAGTAACTTAACAAAGATTTGAGCTATGCTCACTTATGATAATTATATTTGGCATTTTCAATAAAATACTAAAAGAAAAGTTATAATGGTAATAACAAAATTAAAATCTCTTCTAAAATAAAAAAGTCTTAGCATGTCTTAGGATACATCTAAACATAATGAACACAAGAAACGATCCGATGCTACATCTCCACAATCCTCATGAGCCCATTTAAAACAACTTTGACATTGGACCCATTTTTCTCCCCTTGTATCCTGTGAAAAATTTCCGCTACAGTAGGGACATTCAGCATCATATTCATCTCCACTGCTATCTGCGAGCTCAGGCATGTCATCGTCTTCGGAACTGGAACTAACTTCTTCAACTTTTTTCTTTTTAATAGCTTTTTTTTTCATTGTCTGCTGTTTTTTATTTGAACGTTTCTTCTGTCCTTTCTTATTTTCTTTTTCTTGCTTTTTATTTAGGGATTCTACTAGTGAATTCTTATACGGAGAAGCCGTAATTACAGAAGCTGCTCCAGTTCGAGTTTTCTTAGAAGAAGAATTGTTCTTAGGTAGCCTGGGCACTGGTTTTAGTGCAAACGGTGAGACACAAGACGATGTACTGGGTACTGAATTGTCATAGACACTAGCACTTGATGTTGCTTTAGACGATCCTTGAGGCTCATCAGAAGGATTTGCATTCGTGATTCGGCTATTGGATAACACTTCAGTTGGCTCTAATTGGTTTTCAATCGGAGAAGGCACACAACTTGTATCTTCCGGATTTGCGTTCTCGTCATTTATCTGAACATTTAGTGACTCTTGCTCTTGATCTTCATCAAAGATTTAATCAAAATCAAGAACAAACCAGATTAAATCCCGATTGAGCGTTGCCATAAGCTTGCTCCCATGTGTCTCCTTCAAAAATGAGTGCAGTGTCGTCTGCGAAAGTTACAATTTTGCCCTTATCCAACTGCAAATTACAGAGGTCATTTATAAAGGCCATAAAGAGCGTAGGGCCCAGAACACTGCCCTGCGGCACGCCGTAAGTTATGGGTTGGTCAGCACTGGTTACATTACCAACTTTGACTCTTTGTTGTCTATTAGATAAGTAATCAACAAATAGTTTGTGTTGAGTACGTCGCATACCCAATCTCCCCAGTTTCTCCAGTAGAAGTGGGACAGAGACTGTCAAATGCCTTTGCTAAATCTAAAAAGATACCTATTACTTTCTTTCGTTTATCGAGTTTAGAGACTATGTGATCAGTAAGCTCATGGACAGCATCATTCGTTGAGATACCGCCTCTAAATCCGAATTGAGAACGAGAAATTAGATTTTGTGATTCTAAATAATTTGCAAGTCGTTTGTTTATGAGTTTTTCTGCTATTTTAGATATCGTAGGAAGTATTGCTATAGGTCTATAATTATTAACACAGCCTCTGTCACCGCTCTTAAAGATAGGAATTACTTCTGCGAGTTTGAGTTCCGAAGGAAACACCCCGTGAGAGAACATAAGATTGAGTACGTGAGCCAATGGAGATGCTAAGATATGGATGTACCGTTTAAGAAAGTATCCAGAGATATTATCATGACCAGCCGTGTTGTCTTTCTTTAATTTCAAAACACAATTGCGTATTTCCCGTTCATCAGTTGGTATGAGAGCAAAAAAGGAGGAGTGAGGGGATATGCCTGACATTTTATTACCCGATTTGCTGTAGGTTTTTTCCGCTAGTTTTTTCCCAATCGATACGAAGAAGTTGTTGATTTCGTTGGCAGATTTTACGGGGTCTGAGGGTGAGATTAAATCAGAAGCAGGGTTATGCGTTTTTGTTGAGTGAGTTACTTGTTTTATGGTATTCCATAGCTTCTTATTACTTGTTCTCGCTGCTGTTTGTATTTTGTTTTTATCATAATCTCTTTTTAGTTATTTTAGTAACCAGTTACAAAAGTTTCTATACCTCTTATAGGTAGTTTTAATTATTTCGTTGCTTGGATTTTTTTTAGTTTTTGGTGAAGCCGGTCACGGTTTTTCATGCACTTCAATAGGCCTAATGTTATCCATGGTTTTTGTATCCTCTTGCGATTAGGAACATATAATATTTGTGTATTAGATTTTATAATTGAGTTTAAGCTGGTTATAAGTAGGGACATTGCTATATTTGCGTCAGAGGCTTCGAGAATAGAATTAAATTTGTAGTTAATCATATCGTTATCCATTCTCTCGAAATTATTTTTTTTAATGGAAGACGACGGGTATGCAACATTAACCTGTAGTTCTAGTGTCAAAATTTGTGAGTTATGATCAGTAACAGACGTTTCCGCTACGTAACAAAAGGCGGGACTTTAACATGACATGGTCCAAGCAGGTTTTGCTGTGAGTTGGCAAGAGGTGAGCAGGTAAGATACCATGTGCAGCTAATAAATTTAGGTAGATAGAGGAATTGGGATCACTATTAAGTGGTGAGATATCGATGTTAATATCGCCTATGATAATGATATTCTGGTACCTGAAACCAGAGAGAAGATCGTTTAATGACTGTATAAAGGGATTAATGTCTCCGTAACCAGGAGGTCTATAAATCGCAACCACCACAGTACTCGAATCTATTTTAACCAAAATACAGTTAGCATCTCTGTATTTGGGTTATCATCTCTTACACAAGGTTCCTGAGTATTTACATTCTTGGTATTTTTATAATACACAATTACCCCTTCATTTTGGGTATAGTTTTTATCAGTACGCACACTGTTATATCCATTAATTGAGGGGGTATTCGGCGCATGCTTTAACCAACATTCAGTAGCAACAACCAGATCCCAATCTGTCTTAGATCTATCCAAAAGAAAGATAATAGAAGATTGCGGAAGTTACGATTTATGCTTCGGTCATTTTGATGGATGATCTTAAGACTCATGTTGGGTTGGGTTATCAGGTTATGACATTGGTCAATTTCACAGCTGGAGGATTGCGCGATAACAAGATCATCTAAGTCGTTGATTATATTTAAGTTATCCAGTTTAGAAGAACTGAGCATAAGCAGGTGATTTTCAATATATAGTGACGCTTAAAATATACCAACTGTAAAATAGACACGGTGATAATAGGTAATATAGCGCCGAATATGTGGAATATGCGTATGAGTAGTAAGAGGTGTGATGTTTGTAGTGTAAATACAGTCTGACTGGTAGTAGTTGTGTGTAGTTTGGCCAAATGAGTTATTAGTGTAGTATGAGTATTACGTTTAAAATGTAATGTAGTATAAAGTTGTGTATTAATTAAATGTGTTTGAGGATGTGTAATAAGAATCGTGTGTGTGATACAATAATAGGAGTTTACAAAAATGAACAAGTTAGAAAAACAAGTACAAAATAATACAACAAGTTCTAGTCATTTAGAAAGCAGTTTCTTCAGGTCTTGTTCGCAGTCAATACGAACAGCTGGCGAGTCCTGGGATTTTCTCACAAAAATTTTTCCAAATGAACTCCACGCACTATGATAGTTATTATCCTTTATAAATTGTCTAGCATAATATGTTATTTTTTTGCCAAGACTTGATGTAATGACTCATCGATATATAATGGTTTAGGTGGACCTGATAGGTTCAAGTGGGAGGTATTCAATTTGTTGTCCATATTTGTTTTATTATAAAATCTGCATTGTTTGATAAAGCCATCTTTACATGAGATAGTGGTGAAGTTTACAATAATATGGTTTGTCGATTAATTTTTTGTTTTGAGACGGTAAACATCCTGAATATCACTATCCGATATAGATTGTTCTATGACTTCCCCCACCTTTTTCACCATACTTCGCAGTAGCATTTTATTTTCTAGGTTTTGTTTTGGAATATTTCGAATTTCAATTGTAGAAGCGCGAGATTTCCTCTCCAATTGCTCTATTTTGTTCTCTAATCCCTCAACTTTCGATTCATACTCCTTGTTTGATTTTTCAAGTTATAATAAATATAAATATTATCTGCGTTTGAAGATCGGTTTATAATCTCAATTGCTGATGAGCAATTAATAATTGGGAAATTATCTAATGGTATACAATTTCCAGAAAATGAAGAACGAAGTTCCAAATGACCCAATATTTTTCTGTATATGCCTTGAAACTGGCGTGCGTTAGGATTATTGTTGTAACCGCCTTGCCTTCTGATTATGCCAAAAAACAACTCTAGGTGGTCTTGGCTTAACCTATACATAGAAATGTATTGCAACCGTTTTGTCTCGATTAAAGTCGCGTAGAGGTGTTTCAGACTCTCAATACAAATTAAAAAACCTATGAAACCAGTTTTACATGTTGATTGAATTACATTCTTTTTTATAATTTTTGTTGTTACTTTATCTTTTTGGGTACGTCTATATGTTGTATAAATTTTTAATGAACCTATGTAATTCCTCATTTTATTCATAAAATCAAATAATATGTCTTTGTTTTTGCAACAAATTCGCTGCTTAAAACCAAAATGATTTCTTTTTCGCGAATTCATAATATCAAAGAGGTTATTGAAATTTTTTATAAAAGTAACGGTGGGTTCTGTATTTCAAAATTAGGTGACGACAATAGCTGTTCGCTTAATTTTAATGCAGTCGCTACACTCATACTAAGAAGTTGGGTCGCAAGTTTCAATTTCATGATTTGATTTCTGAACTCTATATGTCTTGGAGTCAACTTATTAGCAAAATTGAGAGTTTCACTTTGTTGTAATTTTAATATTTTTTTTAATAATTGCCATTTTATTTGTCCCCCCTGATCGTTATAAAATATTTTTTTAGACTCAAATGTATTCCGGACTAGTTTTATCATATGACACGGATCAAGAAAAACTGCAACATCAACGTTACATGATGGATCTTTAAAAGTGGGTTTCAAATTGGCAATATCGGAAAGTTGGCATCCCAATAAATTCGCTGCATTGATGTTAGATGAGCAGCCGTCAAAGGTTAAAGCAACGACATCGACACCAACCTCCCAACACTTTAGTTAGCAGATTTTAATGAAATTTGCGCGATTTTCAGAACACATACCATTAACAAAACAGTAACCAACAGGTAATTTCCAGTTTTCATCTAAGCATACGAGCATCATGACGAATGCTTGCGATGCAATCCGATCGGTATCCAAAGATTCCATTCCGTAGTTGACAAGTCCTAATGTTTTTTTTCCATTCCATATCCTCTGTTGACGTATCGCCATTTCATCTACTATAAGCGTACACAAAATTCTCTTTCCGGTAGCAACATATTTTTTCTTTAAAATGTCGAAAGCTTGTTTGGTAAATCCTGGAGAAGCGTCAGTATTTTCGTACCATTTTCTAAGAGTTCTGGGGCGTGGGAGAGTTTTTAAACACCTTTCTTACATATTTATAGCCGACAGGTGAATAAAAATGTAGAGTAAGAGCGAACTTTCTCAAACTTGGTGAAAATTTCATTCTAATGTTATTTGTTTGTTTTTTTTTCATTCTTTGGAATAAGTCAATTACCTCTGCTCTCACGCTTAGCTCGTGAAATTGATCTTCTGAAACATTCAGCTTCTTTTTTAATTTTTTTTTTATTTTGTTTAAAGTCGTATAAACATCATGGTCATTAACGACTAACATTAGATTCTATATTTTTACAAATTTATCAATGTACCTTATATATTTTAACGTTTTTTCATACCCTTCAATACCCAAGCATATATTAATATCATTTGGTAGCTGTACATTTTTCCATTCTTCTTTAAAACCATTGCATTCAACTAGGAGATGGTCGACTGTAATAGGTTCATTGCATTTCGGGCATTTATTCCTTTCGGTTTTTGTAATTTAATGTAAATGGGAAAAGTTGGTATGACCAATTCGAAGATGTGTAATATTTACTTGATCTTTCCGATTGTTAAAAAGTGAAGGCTTTGGTTCAAAAATAGATTTTCTGACTGCGTGAATTTTGGATTGTGAGCAGTGCGTTAACCAGAAAACATTCCATGTCTTTTTAATAGATAGTTTTATTTGTTTTTGTAAATCATTTTTAGATGTTTTTAAGGTTGTATCTATTTCTTGGTCTAATGAAAGTCTTGCCTCTGTCTGCATTTTCATTTCCAGGAATACCCTGGTGGCTAGGTATCCACACTAGCTGCAGCTTATAATTATTTGATAGCAGGTCTTTGATCAGCTCTTGAATGTGTAAGATTATTGTATCACTATTGTTGGGATTATCGATGGCTGTTAAACATGATTTCGAGTCTGAAAAAATTACAAATTTTTTGTTGTTTTGATTAGTTTTAATATGTGTAAGGGCTAATTGTATAGCAGTTGCTTCGCAAGTGAATATAGAACTGTGATCGGGAAGACGGAAGCGATGTGTTATCTCATTTACTACATATGCTCCCCCAGCTTTATTTCCCGATACGGAACCATCCGTATAGTATTTAACATAGCACAGAAAATTTTCTAACAATTCATTAAATAGTTGTTTGTATACGTAATCCGGAGTATCGTCCTTGAGATTTTCACTGAGCTTCAGGTTTATAGGTAGCTTTTTAAAAGTCCATGGTGGTTGCGATGGAATGATATTAGAATGTATGGGTGAAATCACAGTTTTGGTTTCTTTGATGTACTTATGAATTCGAATTCTCAACGGTAAAGGGAGCTGCTTATTTATGTCATATTCAATGTCTTCAATTGGTTTAGTGGTGTAACAAGAATGAATCGATGAGTTTGGATTTGCTATTATTTTAGTTAAGTAGGTTAAACATAATTGCATTCGTCTGTATTTTAGTGGGACTTCATTAGTTTCAGCTAAAATGCTATAAATAGGGCTTGTTTTGAACGCTCCAGTGCATAGTCTCAAGGCTGTATTTTGAATGCTTTCTAGAGAATCTAAATTGTGATTATGGGCAGCATCATAAAATATACACCCGTAATCTATTTTTTGGCGTATAATTGCCCGATATGTATTTAGTAAACAGGTCTCATCTGCTCCCCATTTTATGGACGACAAAGCTTTAATCAAGTTAATATTTTTATAGCAGAAGGTTTTAAGATAATTTAAATGTGCTTTCCAACTTAGCTTAGTGTCAAAATATAAACCTAAAATTTTTAATTTTTGAACTTGTTTTATTGAGGCATCGCAAAGATAAAGTTTTAATGGTTCAGTAACCTTTGTTCTACTAAATAGCATACATTCACTTTTTGTTTTAGAAAACTTGAATCCCGACGATTTTGCCCATTCACCTAATCTATTGAGTGAATCTTGTATAAGATTATTGAGTACTTTTATGTTCTTGTCACTACATATAATGGTCAAGTCATCTGCAAATAAAAATCCATTGACTGGTTTTTGTAACACGGAGAGAACATCATTAATTGCCACTAGGAAAAGTAATACACTTAGTACAGATCCAGTAGGTACTCCGTTCTTTATCGCGACTGATTCAGACAGGGTATTTTTAATTCTAACTCTGATAGATCTATTTTTAACAAAATTACTAATGAAAGCAAGGGTATTTCCGTTAATGTTAATGGATTTTAAAATATTAATAATTCTATGGTTCCATGTCATCTCATAAGCTTTTTCTATATCCAAAGCTACAGCTACACTTATCTGTTTTCTTGTAAAGGCGCGAGTAATTTCATTTTCCAAATTCATAAGATGATCCATTGTGGCAAATGCGCAGTCAATGCGACGACCACGTTGACGATTCGGCCGCCATCTTAGCCGCCCCTCATTAGCTATGTAGATGTTGTCCGGTCGTCGGTGCCAGCCTTGTGGGAGGTGATTCGGTGACTGGCGCTTCGCTACTGCTGATCCCTCACGTCCTCTGGCCGTCCCACGTATCGACGGTAGATTGCGGGTTCGTTTGGTTAAGAGGGATGAAGCCACAATAAAAGTACTTTTCACATATAACTGGCCTGCGTCGGCCTGCGCTTATTCGCGCGTTTTATTTACACATTACAATTAGTTCGATTAATAACGCGCAACGCGATGTACCTCTACACGGTCAACTTCCGTGCGCTTCCCGAGGCGGTCCCTTTGCAACAGGCGGGTCGACCGATGGCCGCGCGCCTCGCAACTCGGTCCACGGGCGGAAATGGGTGGGGCAGCGTCGCCCGCGCTTCCTAATTCCGAATTGTTCAGATAATATAACAATATGACTTACAGATTAATAAACAATTACACAAATATAAATATTGCATGAACATTCCCAGGGGCGCCAGCAACGAGGTTGGAAAACCTAGTCCTCAGTTATAGGTAACTTAACTAACTTAACTACTGGCCTGACAAGCTCGCCAGATTGGGTTCTTAACCTTACAGATCTAACAACATTATCTTTTCCTTTATGTAACTCTAACACCCTACCTAGCTTCCAGTGTAACGGTGGAGTATTTTCATCCTTGATAAAAACTAAATCATTTACCTTTAAATTATCAACATCATGATACCATTTGTTACGCGATTGTAAGGTGCTCAAGTACTCGAGGTGCCAGCGTGACCACACGTGCTGGTGATACTTTTGCAGCATCTGAAATCGAGACAAACGTGACACATTAGTTTCCAACCAATTGCCTTCAGGCACGGCTACTAATGGCTGGCCGATGAGGAAATGACCTGGCGTCAAGACTTCCAGATCCCCAGGATCTTCAGACATCTCTACGAGCGGTCTGGAGTTCAAGATAGCTTCTATCTTGGACAAGACGGTTGATAGCTCCTCAAATGTCAAAATAGAATCGCCTACTTCCCTTTTTAAAAGATTCTTAATACTTTTGACTGCAGCCTCAAATAATCCACCCATGTGTGGTGAGGCAGGTGGGTTAAACTCCCAATGTATATGCTGTCGTCTAAATTGCTCTTTCAGAATATGTTCTTTGTCCAGAAGAAACTGATTAACTTCCTTGAGGTAGTTGTTAGCCCCAACAAAATTTGTACCTCTGTCTGATCGTATCAGACTGGGGAGTCCTCGTCGACTCACAAATCTAGTAAATGCAGCTATAAATGCCTCAACTGACAGACTAGAAACCAGTTCCACATGTACTGCCTTTGTAGCTACACAAACAAAAACACAAAAATAGGCCTTCGTTGACCTTGCATTTCGTAATAAACTTGATTTTACAAGATATGGTCCAGCGAAGTCTGTGGCGACTCCATCGAACGGTCGTGCGCGTCGCACTCGATCTGCGGGGAGATCTGCCATACGTGGCGGTTGCTCTGCCGCAGAAAACCGGAAACATCTGGTGCATCGTCGCACAGTCCGCGTAGCCTGCTTTCGGACTGACGTTATCCAGTATTCCCTGCGAAGAATAGCAATTAAACCATTAGCCCCAATGTGACAATAAATTTTATGATAATGATCCATCAATAGTTGGACAAATCTGGTGTCCTTAGGCAACAAAACTGGATGCCTTGCCCCATACGTGAGTTCAGAATGTTTGAGTCGCCCTCCGACTCTAATGACTCCTTCAGAATCTATAAACACACTCAGCTTCTGAAGAGATGTTATAACTCGTTTATGTTGTTTCAACAATTCTATCTCCTTATTATATTCTAATTGTTGAATTCTCTTGATCCAATATTTCACTGCATCGCGTGCCTCAGTGACTGACAGTATATGACTCCCCGGTCGTCTTGCCCTATCTGCCTTCAGATTTCGTACAAATCGTAATATATACGCTGTAGTATTTATTAATTTGGTAAAGCTACTTACTCGTTCTAACAGTCGTATGTCCCATGGTTCTTCCTGAACAATATTAGTAGAAATTACCCTTTTATAGCCTGGTAATTGTGCAGGTCTCACATATTTGCTAGGCCACCTACTTTCGTTGGTTCTCAACCATGGTACCGTCCACCATAAGTCATGGTGGATCAATTCTTCTGCTGTCACGCCACGTGATGCGCAGTCTGCTGGATTCCAATCCGAAGGTACATGTCTCCAATTCAATTTTCTGGGTGAATTCTGTATATACTGTACACGGTTACACTCGAATGTCTGCAAGCAGTGTGGCTGCGTCTCCACCCATGCCAGGACAATAGAGCTGTCCGACCAAGCATTAACACTATCGATATGTATTGAATTTTCGTAACTCTCAGCTACGTGATTAAGTAATTGACAAACCAAATGCGCTGCGCTGAGTTCCAGCTTCGGGATCGTTTGTCGCGTCTTCATAGGTGCCACCTTGGACTTAGCCATAACTAGGCTTACCTGTACATGACCTCGTGCGTCCTCGCTACGTAGGTAAATACATGCTGCGTATCCTGTCTCTGCAGCATCCCCAAAGCCGTGTAGTGTATAAGATACTGCGTTTGGTAGTGTGATACACCTTGGTATCTTCAAGCGTTCCATGTTGTACAGATCCTCAATCATGTACATCCATTTTTCGATTATCACCTCTGGTACTGCCTCGTCCCAATGTAGGCCGTTTATGAATAATTCCTGTAACAAATTTTTAAATCTTATTATAACTGGTGTACAGTAGCCACACGGATCATATAGCCTCGCTATAGTACTTAAAATGGATCGCTTCGTCACTATCTTCTCAGAAGGTATATTTAAACGATATGAGATTGTATCTGATATCGGTTCCCATTGTATTCCCAGTACCTTAATGAAACCTTTGGGATCATTAGTGTTAAATTCTTTAGGTTGCTCACAGTGCTCCTCTGGTAGATCTTCCAATAACTGTGGTCTGTTTGTAGACCATTTTCTAAGTTCGTAACCTGCGCTACGCATAAGCTCGATAAGTTCTGCCATCAAAACCTTTGCTTGTTCTATGGAGTCTGCTCCTGTCAGGACGTCATCGACGAACACTGAGTCCTTGACTACCTGGGCTGCCTTGGAGTTGGAGTGTATCTCGCTCCACTGCGCAGCCAGCTTTCGCAGTGTTCGTATTGCTACATACGGGCTGGACCTTAGTCCATACGTATTAGTATTTAATTCGTATACCTTGAGCTCCTGCGACGGGTCACTTCTCCAAAGTATTAATTGATACCGCCTGTCGTCAGGGTGTATCCAGGTCATCCGGAACATCTGCTTCACGTCTGTAGTAAATACCACTTGGTGTCGCCTAAAATTGATCAAGATTCTAGTTATGTCATTTTGTAGCGCTTCGCCAGAATGTAGGCATTGATTTAACGAGACACCTGTACTCGTTTTGCAGCTTCCATCAAATACAACACGGATCTTATCAGAGTCCTTCTTAAAAATGCCATGATGTGGTATTATGTAATGTTCAGCGTCGAACTGAAAATTTGATACTGACATGTGACCGAGTTTTTCATAGTCATCCATAAATTCCCTATATTTTTGCGCGAATAATGGATGTCGTGCCATCTTGGTTTCAAGTGCATAGAAACGTTTAGTTGCCGTTTCTAGAGAATGACCAAGCTCCGGTCGACTAGATAGTAAAGGTAAACGTACCATGAACTTTCCATCAGCTAGCCTCACTGTGGTGTTTGTGTACAGTCGCTCACATTCTTCGTGGCGAGGATCCATTGTTGGTACTGCCGGTGGCTCCTCCGACGTCCAGAATCGATTGACGGCTTCCGTCAGCGTTGTGGTGAAGATTGACTGTGGCTCCTCAGTCTCGTACTCGTTCACCGGCCCCATGATAGCATGCCCAAAGCACGTTCCGTAGGCTGCGGCGCCACCTGTACCAATATCTATTTTAGAACCATCTAAGATATAATTTAAAACATCAACTCCAAGTATTAAATCCACCCCCCGTGGGAGTGTAAAATAATTGTCGGCAAGCTTTAATGTAGGCGGGGTCTGCTTTAATATTCCCTTCGGTGAAATTTTGTTTACTGGTAAATCTGTGGTCAACTCTGACATTATAACTGCGACAGTACTAATAACAGGAACCTGGTTATCTAATGGTTTTATCACTATCTTGACCTTAGCAGCAGGTGTCCTGACCGTGCTATTCCCTATTCCAATTATTTCTATAGAGCTCTTCTGTCGGTGTAGTTGAAGTCGGTCCACCAAAGCCTCTTTGATGGCAGTGACACTGGCCCCAGTATCGATTAAGGCACGAGCCTGTACATACTTGCCCTTATGATTCCTTATTCCTAATAATACCGTAGGATTTAGGCAGTTTCTAAAACCGCTACCTATGGTGTGAGTCACACCGACAGGAGCACCTCCTCAGAAATCACCTTGATTCTCCCGCTTCGGAATAACAGAGGGTAAACCATACCTCAGATGTTTAAACTGGGCTTGAGCTTGGTGGTACCTCGCACCAACTGGCCGTCTCCCATACTCCAGTGTGTATGGCTGGTGTTGCTCCCGCGCCGGAGACTGCGACTGCAGACGCTGGTCAACTGGACTGGCCAGACGCGGAGGCGTCCTCACGCGTGGCGGCGGTGGCGGGCTCGCCTGTGCCTGCTGCGGCGATCGAGCTGGTGATGCTGGTCGGCGCACCCGTTGCGGCGCGCGTTGTGGAGCTACTGTATCGGCAGAGCACAACAAAGTATGGTGGTAATTAGAACCACATGATTGGCACCCCTGGCCTAATGCACACTCTCGTGCATAATGCTGCCCCAGACACACGAAGCATGCCCCATGACTACGTGCCCATGACTTTCGGGCAGTGCGGACTAATGCCCTGAATTCATAACATCCAGTGATGTTATGTCCTAGACGGGTACAATATATGCACCTTATCTCCACTGCCGCAGTGGTTACCTGGCCGCGACCCTTGGCCACGGGTGGCGAGTAGCGACCACCCTGTGGTCTCGTTCCCCTTGGCGATATCATCGTCTTTCGTTGTCGCGACGACACGGGCATGTTCTGCTCCGAACCCGATGGTACGACGAGCTGTCTTCGGCAAACTTCGTCGAGGAAGACCATCAGTG
The DNA here is from genome assembly GCA_036419045.1 of Scirpophaga incertulas. Lineage (NCBI taxonomy): Eukaryota > Metazoa > Arthropoda > Insecta > Lepidoptera > Crambidae > Scirpophaga > Scirpophaga incertulas. The sequence goes on from JAYEAL010000054.1 coordinate 137,590, forward strand.
CCGTGAAGGACGGCAGTTCCCCTGGAGCTGCTCCATTTCGCTCCTCAAACTGGTTCCTCAGTCGAGGAGGTAGCCTCTGTAATAATATATAAACTAAAAAGTAGGACCACTCATCCACGGGTAGTCCTAGTTTCTTGAGAGCCTGCGTCGACTCTAACAGCGGGTTGTAAAATAATTGCCTCAATCCCTCCAGCGTCGGAGGTACGTTAGGAAGACACATAATTATCCCCAAATATGTGTCTGCCAGCAGGCGTTTATTTTGGTACCTGTCTCGCAACAGGTCAAGAGCCACCTTATAATTACTGGCGTCTACAGGCAAGTGCTTCACCAACTGTAGTGCCTCCCCTACTAAGCAGCTACGCAGGTAATAATGTTTCTCCGCTTCGGGAAGATTAGGTCGTTCATGGACCAGCGACAGAAAAAGATCATAAAAACTTACCCAATCCATAGGGTTACCATCGAACTGCCCCAGTTGGATGTGTGGGAGTTTGACCGCCACGTCAAATCCTCCCTGTGAGCCACTCGCAGGATCCCGTTTGACAGGAGGGGACGGCAGTGCCTCAAGTTCCTCTGCCTTAGCCTCCACCTGAACTAAGAGTATATTTATTCCGGAGAATTCCTGGTCCAGGTCCTCCAGGTCATCATATTCACCGGCTACCAGGTCCTCATAGGCCTTTAGAAATTCTTGATAATATTTGTCAAACTGTCGTTTGACAACCCTAACAGCTATAGTCGATGTAGTCGCCTCGATCGACTTATAGAAGTCCCTGAGCATCTTAGCTCTAGACTTAAACAAACGTTGTGCTGATTTGGTATCCATTATAAATATTCAAATTTAATAAATGAATATACTCCACTAATGTAGGCTAGTAACTACACTGATACTCTAATCACTAGCTAGTGAATTTTTACATTAGCTTCAATGTAAACTAGGATTAAGTACCTAATACAATAATAATAATAAAACTCTTCAAAACCTAATTAATTTTCCAAAAATACCAACAGTAAATAAGGCCTAACTTTAATACACGATCTATAATAATAATACCTAGGAGTTATGTCTGTTATACTCTAATAATAACTAAAACTGGAGTCGCGACGACTCAACTTACAATTATAAACAATCTATGTTAGTACATAGACGTATTAATTTAATTTAATATCTACGATAGCCAAAGGCATAAACAAAACACAATAACAACTAGTTTAGTCGCGTCGACTGTTAAGATTAATTTAAAATAAAAACATAAAAAACAAAGACAATAGTCGCCTCGACTTTGGAGAACGTAAATAAAATTAGTACTTACAGTCTTAGGTATCCTAGATACACGCACTTATTTTCACTAAAGTCACTTAATTACATATACGGTCTCTAAATGTTTTAAACTTCAATGTACGCTACGCACAAAGAACTTTGCACTGTCACTCTTACTCAGTGTACATTGTAGGTATGTATCACATTCACCGAACGTTGCCGCGTCGTGTTCGCCGGTTATGTCACGTTATTGTTCTTCTTTCGACCCCGAAACAAATGGAGTTAGATGAACCTTTTTAACGAACGCGCCCCGCGTAGGTATCGATGCCGCCTCGACCTAGATTCTACAACGCGCCCCGCGTAGGTATCTTGACGCCGCGTCCCGTAGTACCTTCGCTGATCGCAGCTTCGCGATGATGACGACGAAGTGTTCTTCACTCGCTGTCAGTGGCTTCTTCCCCTCATGGGCCACCAGAAAATGTGGCAAATGCGCAGTCAATGCGACGACCACGTTGACGATTCGGCCGCCATCTTAGCCGCCCCTCATTAGCTATGTAGATGTTGTCCGGTCGTCGGTGCCAGCCTTGTGGGAGGTGATTCGGTGACTGGCGCTTCGCTACTGCTGATCCCTCACGTCCTCTGGCCGTCCCACGTATCGACGGTAGATTGCGGGTTCGTTTGGTTAAGAGGGATGAAGCCACAATAAAAGTACTTTTCACATATAACTGGCCTGCGTCGGCCTGCGCTTATTCGCGCGTTTTATTTACACATTACAATTAGTTCGATTAATAACGCGCAACGCGATGTACCTCTACACGGTCAACTTCCGTGCGCTTCCCGAGGCGGTCCCTTTGCAACAGGCGGGTCGACCGATGGCCGCGCGCCTCGCAACTCGGTCCACGGGCGGAAATGGGTGGGGCAGCGTCGCCCGCGCTTCCTAATTCCGAATTGTTCAGATAATATAACAATATGACTTACAGATTAATAAACAATTACACAAATATAAATATTGCATGAACATCCATTGTGGATCGACCCTGTCTGAATCCAAATTGGTTAGGGGAAAGGTAATTGTTACGTTCCAAATACCACTTAAGCCGTTTACTTATCATCTTTTCTAAAATCTTACACATATTGCAGGTTAAAGCTATAGGTCTATATTTTTTGCTAAGAGTAGGGAGCTTTCCGGGTCTTTTTTAAATTATTCACTACCTGTTTCAATGAATTATATTTTTCTGTAAGGCGCTTATTTTTTCCTTTTAAGTTTTTATTTTCCATTCAGACAATTTACAAATTCTTCGTTTTAAAAATGTTTTCCTTGGAGTTTCGAAAATGGAATCTAAATCAGATATATCAACATTGTGCAGTGAGTTAGGCGAGTTACTTTCAGGCACAGGGACAGAATATTTTTCTCTGGTCTGTAATTAAAAAACGTTTATAAAATATATTATTTGCTTATAAAATCATAAACATTTAATTATCCATACAAACAATTGACAAACTACCTGAATAAATGGAACAGCTCCTTTTTTAATTCTTCTCAAACCTTTGTTAGTAATATAAATATCATCCATCTTAAAATGTAACGGTAGCTACCCGATTCTCACGTATAGTTCCAGTAGCTCGATATCCTTCTTTCTTGAGATCTATCATAAGTTTATAATTGGTAAAGAAATTATCGAAAAACACTTGATGGTTTGCTGGATTAGTCCCCAATTTTTGAAGTAAGGATTTGACTACTCTTGATCCCAATGGTTCGCTAAACGCTTCAACGGCCTTTCCGCTATGAAAATCAAAAGCATAGCAGTATCCCGAAGAACTTAGAAGAACATCCTATCGTCGATAGTTTCCCTCAGCCACTCTGTCTGCTCCGCCGAGAGGTCCCTCGGCGGAACGGTGGTGACCGCTACTCTCAGCTGCGATTTACTCGCATCCGCGTAGCTCACCGACCGCCGGGTCTTCTCGCGCGCCTTCCCTTGGGGCGACTGCGTTCCTGTTGGCCCTTGTGCGTGTTCCTTTGTGTTCGTCCTGGTATGGGCGGCAGCATCCGCGCTCCTTTTGCAAGGGTGCTTGTGAGTCACAACTGTCCAGAGATTTGCAGTTGAGGTAGTGGCGGTTGTTAAATTGTCAACCGTCTTGATGGCCTCTGATAGGCCAGTTAGGTTTAGGCTATCCTCAGGACGTGGGCCTACATTGACCAGACGTGGATTGTTAGCCCGAGTAGCCGGTGTTGGTATTTGGGTCGGCACTGCACTGTGAGCAGCCGACGTGTATGAGGGCGCTGCACTCGGATTATGCATCCGAGGAGCGGCCGTTGTGGTGGTTGGCGCTGCTGTCGTGCTAGCACGAGAAGCAGCCGTGGGGTTGGATTTACTTTTTGTTAAGTCCATGCGGTTGTTATAAAATTTTTCGTCTCAGGGTGTTTCCGCCCGCCTTGGAGCCCTCAAGTGGGAACTTTGCGGCGAAAGGCACACAAACGCTAGAACTCACCCCGAGATATAGAGCCCCCCTCAAGAAAACAAGCCGACAAATCGTTTGCCCCCACTGGGTAGGAGCTCTCGCCGATAGCCCTCTGACGGGATATCACAGCCGGTTGACCGAAAGTAGCTAGCCTTCGGCCGCCCGTATTGGAGGAAATTCGGACCAAAGTGAAGTGTTGCCTAAGAGGGTACTACCGCCGACGCTCTTTCGGCTCAGTCACCAGGATTCCTGCATCCCCCCTTACGAGTCCCCGCGCATGGCACAAACACGCGGGTGGTTGCCACCCCCCCACAATCAGTCTTTTTTGGCGATGAGGCCGCGAACATCAACCACATGCTGCTCGCAGTCACGAGCCTAGGAGGCTTGCCATCCTCCGCCGCCAGGGGGTGGCAACTGCCCTCCCGGCGAGGGCCAAGGATGGTGTTTGGGTAGAGGTTAGGTGCGTGGGATTGGGGGGATTAGGTGTGGTTGGGTTGGGTTACACCTGGTCAGTGGGACTGCTGTGCCAGGCACGCCTGCTATACTTAGCTGACTCAGGTCCGGGGCAGATGGTAAGTAATGCGACGCCCGTTTCAACCTGAGCCATTTCCAGGGCGCACGACCCGCTCCAGTGGGTCCACCCCAGGCAGGCCCTTACGTCGGCAGTACCTGGGATGGCGTGGACGTGTATAGTCCATTTGGAGAAAGAGTACTAATAGTCCAGCGTCGCATGCCCAGACGTGCCCCTGCCGCCCGCGCCCCTTCTTATTAAGAATTCGCGATGCAAAAGCTACAGGTTGGTCTTTACCTATCGATCCTTGGGAGAGGATTGCGTCGACAGCATAGTTAGATGCATCACAGGTGAGGATGAAAGGTTTCGAAAAGTCGGGATATATTAGTAGAGGAGCAGTGGTTAATTTGTGTTTGAGAGTATCGAATGCAAGTTGCTGTTGGTTTTCCCATTTAAATGTTGTCCTTTTTTTTTCAATAGGCTGGTGAGAGATTTTGCAATTTTTGAAAAATCGGAGATGAAGCGGCGATAGTAAGAAACGAGTCCGAGAAATGATTTTACGTCTTTGGGTGTTTTTGGAATTGGGAAAGCGGTTGCGGCCTTGATCTTATCAGGGTTTGGTTTAACACCTTGTTCTGTTATTACATGGCCAAGGTAACAGACTTCACGACGTAAGAATTCGCATTTGTCGGGCTGTAATTTTAGGTTGAATTCTCGAATTCTTTTGAAGATGGACTGGAGATTGATAATGTGGGATGAAATATCATGAGAGTAGCAGACGATATCATCGAGATATACAAAATATCGGATACCTTGGAGGTATCCGATATTTGCTGGCACACAAGACAAGGCTGTATTCATTAGTCTCTGGAATGTAGAAGGGGCATTTTTAAGGCCAAAAGGCATTCTAAGAAATTTAAGTGTCCTCCAGGGACGTTGAAGGCTGTTTTTGCTTTATCCGATTCATTTAGAGGAATTTGATGAAAATCGGATGCTAAATCCAAGGGTTGAAAAGTATTTGCCAAGTTGATCGAGAATTTCAGCAATTTGGGGTAGTGGGTAAGTATCGCCAATCGTGACGTCGTTGAGTTTTCGGTAGTCGATTACGACTCGCCATTTGCGGACATTGGAGGCGTCTAGTTTTTTGGGGCGACCCAGATAGGGGAGGACCAGGGAGAGTCAGAGGGTTCTATAATATTTTGATTAAGCATTTTGTTAATTTGGTTCCGGACTTCAGCTTTGTGTACTTCAGGAAAACGATAAGTTTTAGTATGAATTGGTACGTCTGTTGTCGTTTTGATTTCGTGTTTAAGGGCATTAGTATAGGTTAAATTCTCTTCAGGGAGGTGGAAAATGTCGGAGTATTCAGAACATATATCGAATAGAGCTTCTCTTTCTTCTCCATTCAGATGAGAAACACGTAATTGTTTCAGTACTTCTTCTGTGCGTTTGTAGTTGTTGTTAGTAACGGTTACGTGGTATACGGATTTCGGAGATTCTTTTATGGACTCTGAAGGGTGAAAAGGTTGAATATTAAGGTTGAGGTTAGATCTTATGCTGACTGGTTTTTCGGAGGTATTGGTGACCGATATATTTATTCGATTATTTTACTTAACTCGCACTAGGCAGTTTGCGATCAGTAGATTTTCTGAGTGTTTTTGGTCAAGGATTAGGCCTTCTTTGATCTCGGGATTTGACACAGAGCATTCGATGATGGTCGCGGTTCTAGGAGGAATGATGTATGCTGGTTCGTGAAAATGCAATTTTAATGATGCTTTGCCAATGTGTAGGAGGTTGTTATTGTAATTTATGTTGCAGTTATAGGCGTTGAGCATATCAGACCTGATTATGCCATCACGATCCGCCACAAATAAATCAATTCTTCCTAAATTTTCTTTCTTTTTAAGTTATAATGTATACGTTTAATTCTAAACGATATTTTTGTAACCGGCAGAGCAAATAATTTGTTGTTAATTAGTATCCGGTATATAATCTGTGGGCAGTTATACACACTGTTTTTAATCTATGAATTCCGGAGTGACGTTTCAGTATTATTGATAAAGAAACTATCTTTGTAGACTACGCTCGGCTAGTCTTGGATATGCCTCTGTGTATTTTGTCTATGATATGTCTACACTTGGAAAAAATGTTTAATATGCAACGTTACAGGGGTTTATAACAGAACGCGCAAACACTGGCTTCACGGAGGGAAGAATAATAGCGCACTTACTTTTTTTGGACAAATTTTTTTCTGAAAGTGATTCGGATAACACTAGGCAACAAAAAAAAAGTTTTATTTTTTCCCAGAGATCTGATTATGTAATTCGGAATCACCATGCTGTAGGGAACTTAGAACAGTAAATAAAATATCTCAGTCACGTATAGTTTTTAAGAGAAATTTATTTTTAATTTTAAAATTTTTGATATCTATTTTGAAGTAAATATATTATTTAGACATAAAAAATAAACTTGTTTTTGTTCTTTTGGCTTGTCTCTTGTAAGAAGAGGTTGGAGTCTCTCTAACTAAAAACCAACAGTAGTCTGCAAGCATTGCAGTGGTCCATTTCCCCTGGTAACGCTTTTCTATTGAAGCGATTTCTTGGTGAAAGCGCTCACAGTGCTCATCACTCACAGCACCGAGATTTTCTTTAAAAAAATCTAGGTGCGAGTGCAGAAAGTGTATCTTTAAGGACATATTGCAACCCAATTCTTTATAAGCATTTAACATTTGATTTATAAGGTTTTCATATTGAGGCGATCGTTTGTTTCCCAAAAAATTTTCTGTGACTTCAACAAATGCCAACCAAGCATTCTTTTCTTTATCGTTTAAGCTAGAAATGAACAACGGATCTTTAATTAATTTTCTAATGTCTGGGCCAATAAAAACGCCTTTTAATTTTGCATCACTTAAAGCAGGAAATTTTTCTTTTAGGAACTTAAAGGCTGAGCCATCTTTGTTCATTGCTTTCACAAAGTTTTTGATTAACCCTAGTTTAATATGTAATGGTGGTAAAAGTACTTTTTTTGGATCTACTAATGGGTAATTTTTGTCATTTTTCTGACCTGGATCATAAGAAGTTCTCAGTGGCCAAGTTTTTCTAACATAATGCTCAGCTCTTGCACGGCTATCCCACTCACATAAAAAACAACAGTATTTTGTGTACCCAGTTTGCAATCCTAAAAGTAAAGCAACCACTTTTAAGTCAGCACATATTGCCCAATGATGTTTACTATATTCTATTTTATTCAATAAATGCTTTAAGACGTCGTAAGTTTCTTTAAAATGAGCACCATGCGCCACTGGAATGGATGGATATTGGTTTCCGTTGTCAAGAAGCACGGCTTTCAAGCTAGTTTTAGATGAATCTATAAACAGTCTCCATTCATCTGGTGAATGCTGGTGATCGAATTTAGCCAATAAACCAACAACATCGTTGCAATAAATTAAATCTCCATCTTTAGAATAGAAATCAACGTAGGAAACATGTCGTTTACGGTATGCAGTAACGCGAACGTCGTGTTGAAGCAGATTCCATTGTTTTAATCTTGAACCTAACAGTTCAGATTTTTCCTTAGGCAAGTCCAAGTCTCTAACAAGGTCGTCGAGCTCAGCTTGGTTGATCAAATGTGGTGATTCAGAAGTACTTGCCACTTGAATGTCCTCAAATTCATCATCAGAACCTGAAGTGATACTTGAGTGTTCAACGTGACTTGGCGGCGTAGGTACTGGAAGATCTTCCGAATGAGGTATTGGTTTTGTCACGGAAGACACCTCTGGGTAATTTACTGTGTGCTTTGATTTCTTAGAAAATCCTTTGACATCCGTAAGACAAAAATAACAGTCACTCACATGATCCTTAGGTTCTCGCCAAATCATAGGTTGACCAAAATGCATCTTTGTTGGTTTCCCATTGAACCAGTTAGTCAAATTCTTGTGACATGAGTAACAGCACATATGTGGCAACCAATATTTGTCTTGGTTGCGAATATCTAAACCAAAATATGCGATAGCACTTAGTAATCAAAGGCGTTATGCGTTTTTTTTGACTCTTCGGCGAATATAAACCGCAAATAAAACAAAATAAATCCGGACAATTGACACAACAGCGAGACATGGTGAAAGAACGAAGTGTATATTGTTACTTCAAAATATTATTGCGATCGTTTCTACGAAAAATTTCGAGCTACCCTCTTAAATTGATACAAAAAGTGACAATTAAAAAAAACTAAAATCTCATTTTCTATACGTGATAGAAATAAATTATTATTTTTATGATATTAGGTGAATGATTATCTACAAAATATGATATGTATTTCCCCCGGGAAAACGTAATTATTTCATAATCAGATCACATTAATCATGTAAATTTAAAAAAAATAAACGTTTTTTTTTAGTTTAGCTAGTTTTTTCTCATAGAGGGAATTGATCCATTGTTACCCATGAGTGGGTCACATTGAATCAGGATTTGAGTTACAGTGGATCGTATGGGATACTGTGAATCATGAGCGTTTTTATGTAATAAAACATATGATATTTATTCCTCTCTTCTTCTTAGCCATTTTCTACCCTATGGGTGTAGGCCTCCTTCATTTTATGCCATTTCCGACGATCTTGGGCGGCTTCGATCCACTTCACTCGATGCACGATATTTATTAAATTATTTATTTATTAAAAAAATAGGTAATTATCAATCATTGCGTTAATGAATCATAGTTAAAAAAATTACCTAATTAGTAAGTAGTTATAAAATAAATAAAAATTAAGACAGAATATTTGAATTAGTTGTCACTACACGATTTGACCAATCGCATAAACTGACGACTTAAGGAAAATGACGATTGAAGAAAACTGACGAGTAAGGGAAACTGACGACTTAGAGAATATTGTGAAACTGACAAATAAGGAAACTAACGAGTTGAAGAAACTGACGGATTAATGAAAATGACTAGTAATCACCCGACCCCTCAAGAAAAATCAAGAGAATGTTGGTCCACAAGTTTCATTTACTTTACCGGACTTGCCTGTGGGACTTCCTTTGTAAAGTAAATCAAATATTCATGAATTAGAAATTCATTTGTCTTCTGATAGTAACCTTACCCGGCTTGTGAGTATATTTTTAACTTATGTGCAGTGCCACAAGTCAATGGACAATTGGGTGTATTTAGCTGTGTCTCATTTGATTTCAGGGTGCATATTTGGCGTCTATTGGCGGTAAAACTTTAGCGAGTCGCACATATGGAGTACTTAAACAACTCTTATCAAATAGCGTAGCTAGTGGCTACAATTTTTATGGTGTCGGCAAGAACAACAAGAAAGCTTTTTCAAAGCTTACTTCAACCAAACTAATTTTATGTAAGTTACTGTTACAAATCACAATAAAACACATTGTCTGCTATTTTTAAAACCTTCAGGAATTAATCGGTCACTCATTGTAATGTATGAACAAGCGGAAAGCATATAAAACCATTTTCAGGATTATTACATGACAAAACTAAACATTTAGCAGAAATTTTACTCATTGGCCAGATTTTTAAAGCAGATAATTTATTGATTATACAGATATCTAAAATAGTGGATTCAAAAGGATAAATGTAATATGGTGTGTAGTCTATAAATTCTTTACCAATTACCAATACTCTATTTTCCGAATCTATGATAATGTTCTCTATTCGCAGTTGTTCTACTTTGCAAAAGACAATAACTATCTGCAGGCACATATTTATGAATACAGAAAGTAAATCCATTACAAGTGACCTTTTTGAATTGTTTATTGATATTAATTGTTTGTAATACAGGTCCGTTTGTGTGTTGGCCATGGGCAACAGTATTTTGTAATACAGGTTTATAGAAATCCAAAAGCACCAACCGAAAATTGACCATTCCCCCCCCCCCCCCCCCTTAACTCCAAAACTAATAAACCTAAAATTTTGAAAAAAATGCCGAAATTAGTTTTCTACTTATAGATTTCATGAAAAATAATAACTGGGGTCAGTACTGGGGGGAAGGGGGAGAATAAAAAAACTGTAAACTGCGTCGTGTGACATATCAAATGAAAGGTCTTGATGTTAAGAATCTAAATATAAATTTTCCTCATTTTAAAATAAATAGTTTCCAAGCTATTAAAGAAAATAGACGAAAATTGACCATCCCCCCCCCCCCCCTATCTCTATAACTACTATAGCAAAAATTTTGAAAAAAAAATACAAATAATAGTTTCCTACTTATAGATTATACGAAATATAATAAGAAGTTTAATATTTAAATTAGGATCCTCCTTCAGAGACTTACCTGTTATATTATTATTATTACATTTGGTTGGCTTGGGAGGACGTTAAAATGCTGTATAATTGTTTTCTTCGTCACTAGAACTGGAGCAATACAAGCGTCTTGGTCTGTTTTTTACTCTGGGTCACTCAATCACCTCTGCTTCACTTTGTAAATCACTTGTGATTTCTGCTTGCTTCAGCTTCTGCTTTGCTTTGTCAAAACCCTCAATAAAAGTATTAAAAAAGGAAAATATAGGGAATATTTTACGAGTCGAACAAACCATAATATAAGATTTTACCTTAGATCATGATAAAATCAAAAGGATTTACTACATATATAACAACGACTAGCTTTCCACCCGTGGCTTCGCCCGCGTTCTATTCGAATTTCCCACAGGAAAGAGATGTTTTCCCTGAGTAAAATTAACTTATTTCCTTCCCCAGGTCTTAAACAACCCCCGTGCCAAATTACATCAGAAATGGGTTATCTGTTGTTATTGGGTTTCCCGTGGTAAAGAGATATTTTTTTTGTAGAAGTCTTTAAGGAGAACAATTTTGTCGTATACTTATAAAGTATAAATCAGTATACTCAATCAATGTACATTAAAATACATAAGTTTTTTGTGGATTGTCATAGATAACTTATGAAATTAAATAGTGACAACATAAAAACTCCCTAAAAAACTACTTTTTAATTTGTCATAGAAGCTTTCCAGTTTCATAAAAACACCTACTAATTCCATAAGTGGCCCATTTTTCACGGTCAGGTTCTTCATTTTGCTTTAGCAGTTTGTCAAATTTATACTGTTCCTTCACAGGTGGCCAGAATACCTCACTTTTTCTTGGAGTGATCCATTTGCTCAGCACTAATCCTAAGCCCCCTCCTTGATCTTTGTCCTCAAATTGTACAACTACATACATCTATAGATATAAGAACAAAAGTAGTCAAATGATTAGGATGTAAACAGGTGTAGGTACCAACCTATTATATCCTGGATCTCTATTTTTGAATTTTATTTTATGCAAAATTGAATTATTGCATACCTGTTTTTGTTTTATCTTTCACATCAACAACTTATTATTGTCATAGGTGAGTAGGTAGGTAGTCTGTACTACTTTTATAATCTAAATTTCACTTAAAAAAGTGTAAAAGAAACACCCAAATACTTTTATTTTGAAGACTACAAGAAGAAAACAATCCCAGATTTTCAACGGTGAAACTCAAAAATCGAGCGCTTGCTCCACAAACGCCGAAAGTAGGTACCTACCTACAGACTTTATTTTAGAGACTGGCGTTGGTGGGCAAACGGCCAGGTGTGCACTAATCCTCGCGAGGACGCCCGCCATTCTAGTGTCGCTTGTACAACTAACTTTCTACATAAGGTTTTACAGTTGTATCGATCATGGAATATTTAATTATTCACTATTTGTCAAAAGGGCGCTATTATTTCAAATATGTAGTAAAACTAGCCCAAATAGACAGCGGCGGAATGGCGGCGGGCGCCTTGTCGCAAGCTCCCGCGCCATTTATTTTTCAAAACTCATATCCGCGCGAGTTTTAGCGCACGCTCCGCTCTCCAATTGCTTTTGGTGGCAAAAATATCATCCTCGGCACGTAAGTGAGAGTAAATCACATAAAATATATCGTTATTACTATATTTTAGGCAACTAGGTACTCGACGAATATCATGGCCGCCAAAATCATCCGTTACCCTAGATCCCATAGCACAAGCCTTACAGAGCTTACCTTGGGCTAGGCTAATTGGTGTAAGTGTAACAAATATTTATTTATTTATTTAAAAAATGGCAGCGCGCATCGCGCAACACCACAAACAATTATTATTACTGTACATGAGCTCAGCCCATACCACACATACACTTTAAATATTTAAACAAACTTACCAGTTAGTGGTTGATACAGGTGTCCAAGACTATTTATTAATAAAAAAATTAAAAGTTCTTGCTCCATCATGTAAATTCGCACTTTTTTACATCTAAAATACTTTTTTATAGTAGTTATAAGGACCCTATGTCCACTCTTAGCACCACAGAACATACGATGAGATGAGTATAATAATACACACCACAGATAAGAGAGATATACACACACAATAAACGCTATAGACTAAACGCTTACGACTGTACAGTACGAGTGTTGCCAACGAAATGACGACACGATGTGCAGCAACTCAGCAAGTATAGAGTTACGTTGTTATTTGAACAATTATGTGATATGCGATTTTAGCAAAGTTGCAACAACTTTACCTATGTGAATTCCGCAGATTATGGTTTTGTGATTTTATCAACGGCGTTAGAAGATTGCTAGTGTCACAACGTTGAAAATCAATGTAAGGTTAACATTGTCAATTACACAAACTTTACCTATGTTGATACCGCAGATTATTTGTGGTTTTATCAATGGTGTATGAAAGTTGCTAGTGCCACAATGTTCAAAATCAATGTGCGATTAACTTTGTAAATCACACAAACTTTACCTATGTGAATTCCGCAGATTATGGTTTTGTGATTTTATCAACGGCGTTAAAAGATTGCTAGCGTCACAACGTTGAAAATCAATGTAAGGTTAACATTGTCAATTACACAAACTTTACCTATGTTGATACCGCAGATTATTTGTGGTTTTATCAATGGTGTATGAAAGTTGCTAGTGCCACAATGTTCAAAATCAATGTGCGATTAACTTTGTAAATCACACAAACTTTACCTATGTGAATTCCGCAGATTATGGTTTTGTGATTTTATCAACGGCGTTAAAAGATTGCTAGCGTCACAACGTTGAAAATCAATGTAAGGTTAACATTGTCAATTACACAAACTTTACCTATGTTGATACCGCAGATTATGTTGTTGTGGTTTTATCAATGGTGTATGAAAGTTGCTAGCGCCACAATGTTCAAAATCAATGTGCGATTAACTTTGTAAATCACACAAACTTTACCTATGTGAATTCCGCAGATTATGGTTTTGTGATTTTATCAACGGCGTTAAAAGATTGCTAGTGTCACAATGTTGAAAATCAATGTAAGGTTAACATTGTCAATTACACAAACTTTACCTATGTTAATACCGCAGCTTATGTTGTTGTGGTTTCATCAATGGTGTATGACAGTTGCTAGTGCCACAATGTTCAAAATCAATGTGCGATTAACTTTGTAAATCACACAAACTTTACCTATGTGAATTCCGCAGATTATGGTTTCGCGATTTTATCAACGGCGTTAAAAGATTGCTAGTGTCACAACGTTGAAAATCAATGTAAGGTTAACATTGTCAATTACACAAACTTTACCTATGTTGATACCGCAGATTATGTTGTTGTGGTTTTATCAATGGTGTATGAAAGTTGCTAGTGCCACAATGCTCAAAATCAATGTGCGATTAACTTTGTAAATCACACAAACTTTACCTATGTGAATTCCGCAGATTATGGTTTTGTGATTTTATCAACGGCGTTAAAAGATTGCTAGTGTCACAACGTTGAAAATCAATGTAAGGTTAACATTGTCAATTACACAACTACAACTATGCGGAAACAGCAACTTTCTATTTTGCGGTAATAGCAAAGAGCTGAAATTTTGTTAATATATCAATACAAATATTGTTAATTTCACAATAAATGCGTTTCGCAAAAAAAAAGTTGCTGTGGCAGCAAACCGTAACTTGTTAATATCTTAAAATTTATTTGTTATTTTCGCAATAATTTGCTAACAACGTAAAACTGCATAGTTTGCGACCCGATTTTTCTCTGAGTGTACTTGCATTTCGGTGTAGATTTTGTTGGCCTAATTTCTTCATTGTTTTTATCATTTTCATTCTCATCCTCGTTACCACTGCATAGGTAATGAATACTTTGAATGGTGCTGCACTTATTAGGTCCAGTTTCTTCAGTTCTTGCTGGTATTATTACTATAAATATATATATTATTATATATTATTAGAAGAATGTCTTTGAGAAAGTTGTTCAGTTTTGTTTATTTTTTTTTTTATTTTTTTTTTATTTTTAGGTTGACTGAACAACCTTTCAGTTTTCGGTACACCATCCCTTAGACCAGGGGTCGGCAAGTAGTTTTAAGTAGGGTCCGGATATTGCTTGAAAAATTTTAAAAGGTCCAGAAAAAAAAAACAACTGATAATAATTAAGTACAGCTATTTATTATACCTAAAATTAGTGTGAAAAATGGCATCGGCGGTCTTGAGCCAAGTTTTTAAAGTTTGGTTCTCGTGAAGAACAGCTAATTCGAAGAGTGTCTTCTAAGTGAGCGTCTGTTAATCTCGAACGATATTTATTTTTCAAAAAATTCATTTTTGAAAAAGATGTTTCGCATATGTATGTCGAGCCAAACATAGTGGCCAAATTGATAGCAAGTTTTTTGCAATTTTGATATTTTTCTGGGACATGTTTTACCCAAAATTCTTCAGTTGACACCTTTTTATATATTTGCAAAGATATATCTTCTTGCAGATCGATTATTTCCATTTGAAGTAATGGCTTTGGCAAATTAAATAACTTGGCAGCCACATCTGTCCATTCGCCTGCTGCATCAACTTCAAAG
>JAYEAL010000538.1:0-33959 GCA_036419045.1 Scirpophaga incertulas
TTGTGAGTAAAAGACTTAAATAACAATTAAAAATATGAATCACTGATTTTGGCAGTTAGTTATTTGAAAACAAAATAATTGCTATAGAAAAATAAAGCTTATATGTCGGCAATAGAGAATAAACTCGCAAATGCTTATATGTCATCTGATGAACATACAAAATATTTCGCATGCTTAATTATTTGACACAAAACAGCTACGATTAATTTCTAAAAGAAAGGACAGCTGGCTGGTCAGAGAACTCACTGACTTGTGCACGGTACTATAAGTAACCATTACAAGAGACTAATAATAATAATGAATTTGTAACATCAGTGTTTAATCTTGATTAGCAAGTGCAAAATAATTGCTATAGAAAAATAAAGCTTATATGTCGCAATAGAGAATAAACTCGCAAATGCTTATATGTCATCTGATGAACATACAAAATATTTCGCATGCTTAATTATTTGACACAAAACAGCTACGATTAATTTCTAAAAGAAAGACAGCTGGCTGGTCAGAGAACTCACTGACTTGTGCACGGTACTATAAGTAACCATTACAAGAGACTAATAATAATAATGAATTTGTAACATCAGTGTTTAATCTTGATTAGCAAGTGCAAAATAATTGCTATAGAAAAATAAAGCTTATATGTCGGCAATAGAGAATAAACTCGCAAATGCTTATATGTCATCTGATGAACATACAAAAATATTTCGCATGCTTAATTATTTGACACAAAACAGCTACGATTAATTTCTAAAAGAAAGACAGCTGGCTGGTCAGAGAACTCACTGACTGTGCACGGTACTATAAGTAACCATTACAAGAGACTAATAATTAATAATGAATTTGTAACATCAGTGTTAACTTGATTAGCAAGTGCAAAGGAGAATCATATACAACAGTAATTCTTTTTTTTGATTGATTTTTCTCTTTTCTTTCAAAAATGTATAATTATTGATTAACATACTATTGTTACGCCGGTGGCTTAGTAAAACTTCAAAAGTGATTTTCTGTGACTTAGAAACGTTTTCAGCAGGCTGAAACGTCGTTTCAGGCCGTTTCAGAAGTAGCTCTTTCACATACTAAAAAATCTAAATTACACCCAAGTTACAGTAGTTTTCAGGCGCCTGAAACATGTTTTCAGTACGTTTCAGGCTACCCTCTATCCAACGCCGCAATAACCTGAAAACCCGTTTTCAGGCGTTTTCAGGACCCCTTATGAGCCATTAAGCCTACTTCAGTAAAAGGACATAAATTTCAATAGGAGTGAAAGAGATAGCAATAGTAGAAAGAGACAGAGATAGTTAGAACATTCGAGAAGTATTAGAATGAGAAAACATCATTAGAAAGAGATAGACAAACACAGAATATTCGAGAAAGATAGTACGGGAATATTCGAGTATTGTGTATCGAGAATATTCGAGTATCGAGACAGTTATACTCGAAACGTCTCGAACGCGCGACGTATTGGACTACACATTCGAGTGTGTCCGCGAATGTTCTGGCAAGAGTGGCAAGTATCTTAGGGGACTATATAAGGCTGTGTCCGGCCGCCGGAAAGCATTATTGTTTTGCGATACAGTGCGAAAACATCTAAGTGATATTGGAGAACTAAGAAGCGACTTTCAGTGCTTTCAGTGAAGTGATTAGTGACTCTTAGTGTACTAATTAATAAAAGTTTAGTGTTTTGGTAGACCGCCTTTTAATTTACTGACCCCAGCTCGTAACATTTGGTGTCAGAAGTGGGATCAGTATGCCGGTTCTACCAAAGGAAGACACGGAAGGAAGAATCCGGACAAGAAGCCAGCGACAACAGGAAGCCGACCAGAGACGCTTCGGAGCTACTCAGCCGCCAACTGACGAGGACCAGCAGTCAGTTATGGAAGCCACTCCCTCAACGTCGGCTGCCGCACCAGATTGGGCGGCTTTCATGGCGATGATGCAGGAGCAGGCCCGCCGTCAGGAGGAGCAGGCCCGCGTCAGGAGGAGCAAGCACGCCGTCTGGAAGAGCAGTTGCAGCGTGATAAGAGGAGCAGGCCCGCCGTCAGGAGGAGCAGGCCCGCCGTCAAGAGGAGCAGGCACGCCGTCTGGAAGAGCAGTTGCAGCGCGATAAGGAGGAGCAGGCCCGCCGTCAGGAGGAGCAGACTCGCCTTTTGAGGGAACAACTGCAGCTCGGCCAAGATGAACAAATGGTCCTGATCAAAGATCTCCAAGCGACTTTCGGCAATAAGGTCAAAGTGATAGAAGATAAGGTTCTGCAACACGAGAACCGTCTCACCGAAGCTGAATCTGAGATTGCCGATGTCAAGAAGGCTTTGGGTAATCTGAAGGTCGGAGATGGGACAGCCACTATCGTCAGTGCCGCTCCTTCGGTGCGAGGATTCAAAGTGCCACCTTTTGATGGGAGTTCCTCGTGGTCAGCCTATAAAATACAGTTTGAGGCTGTAATGGAGGCAAATGGGTGGACTAAAGCCCAGGCCATGACCGCACTCAAGCTAGGCCTCCGAGATCAAGCCTTGACAGTCCTCGAAGCTCTTGACAGAAGGTGAGCTACGAGGAACTATTGGAAGCGCTTGAGGCAAGATACGGCGACGCACACCTTGAACATGTGTTTCGGGCCCAGCTAAAAGATCGGGTTCAGCGTGTTGGTGAAAACCTGCAACAATGGGCCCTAGAGGTAGAAAAACTGGTACGTAAAGCGTACCAGTCCGCACCGACGTTAATTGTGGGCAACCTTGTACAGGCTTTTGTCGACGGCATTCGGGACCTCGAAGTGAGAGCTGCTGTGAGACTCGGGCACCACGAAACCCTTAAAGACGCCCTGGCCCATGCTCTAGAAGTGGAAGCTGTGAGGCAAGACCATCGGTCTCACCGTGTCAGGGAGGTAGTTGCAACACCTGTGCGTGACCGCTTCAAGGGATACAGCCCTAGATGCTACACTTGTGGCGAAAAGGACACCTCCGATCAAGTTGTCCTAAGCGTAGCTCAGGGATTGATAAAGATGGGCCTCAGGAGAACAGGGCAGCTAATAGCGCTGTCCAACAACAGCAGGGAAACGAGTAAACGCCAGGACTGCGGGGCGAGTGCTGGCTGGTGTTCGCAGAGCCCCAAGGATTTCGATCTCACAAGCCCACGATGGGAACAGCCTGATCATCAATGGCGAGGTTAACGGAAGGCCATGTAAGCTGACAATCGATACCGGAGCTTCTCGCACGGTTGTCAGTTCCCAACTTGCGAATCGGTTTCTGAGGGACTTCAGAAACAACAGCCTGGAGCGATTAAATTTAGTAACCGCCACCGGTCAGCACATACCCGTCCGAGGCGAACAGAAGGTGGAGTTGAAGTTGGGTAATCAAGTTTACCTGCACAACGTCATTGTGGCTGATATTGTCGATGACTGCATTCTCGGACTAGACTTTATGAGGAAGAATGGTTGTGAGATCGACGTCAAGCAAGGAATTATGAGTTGTGGACGAGAAGAATTGTTCATGGAAGGAGCCACACCGGGGAAAGTGTATAGCTTAAAGAAAACCGCTCTACCCCCAAAATCAGAAACCATTGTGCCGGTTAGTCTCCCTTACAATTCTGGAAGATACATCGATGTGTACTCATTGAAAGATTAGATCATGACCAGCCATGGAAGATGGCACGAACTCTGGTAAGAACCACTGGCTTTGCAGCAGTTCGTGTACTGAATCTTGACGATAAAGAACACGTGATCGAAAAGGGAATGTTACTTGGTACGAGTGAGGAGGTAGACTGGTTGCGTCGTTGTCAAGACACGACTCATACAAATGTCAACAAAAATGAAGGAATCAGCGTGTCAAAACTTTTGGAAGACTGTCGAGACGTTTTGTCTAAGGAACAGATAGACAAGGCTAAGAAGATGTTACTCAAGTACGCTGATGTTTTCTCTACTAACGACGAGGACATTGGGAAGACGAGTTTAGTTCAACACAGAATTAACACTGGGAACGAATTGCCTATCCGCCAGCGACCAAGAAGACTACCGATAGCACGGGAAAAGGAAGTGGAGACCATGATTGAAGGAATGGTGAAGGAAGGTGTTATAGAGCCTTCGTCCAGCCCATGGTCTTCACCCGTGGTGCTTGTTAGGAAAAAGGATGGCAGCATGCGTTTTTGTGTTGACTACCGCCGCCTGAACGACATCACAAAGAAGGACAGCTATCCATTACCCAGGATTGATGACACGCTGGATATGCTTACCGGAGTGAAGTGGTTCAGCACGTTAGATTTAAAAAGTGGCTACTGGCAAGTAGAAATTGACCCTAAGGACAAGGAGAAGACTGCATTTTCTACTGGAAAGGGACTATGGCAGTTCAAAGTGATGCCGTTCGGGCTGTGTAATGCGCCGGCGACTTTCGAAAGGCTGATGGAGCTGGTACTCAGCGGATTGATTGGAGAAGCCTGTCTGGTCTATTTGGATGACATCATCATCGTGGGCCGTACGTTTGAAGAACACCTTCAGAATCTAGAACGGGTGCTATCAAAAATTCGAAGCGCCAACCTGAAGTTAAGCCCTAAAAAGTGTTCCTTCTTCAAACGACAAGTAAGCTTCCTAGGATACGTGGTTTCGGAAGCGGGTGTCCAGACAGATCCGCAGAAGATCATCGCCGTAAAGGATTGGCCAGTTCCGAGAGACAAGACACAAGTAAGAGCATTTTTGGGTTTGTGTTCCTACTACCGGCGATTTGTGAAGAACTTTGCCGACATTGCCAAGCCTCTTCATAAACTCACGGAAGAAAAGAGAAGTTTTTGCTGGGATGAAAACTGTGACGTCGCATTTCAAGAACTGAAACGACATCTGTGTAACACACCTATTCTAGGGTATCCCGATAATGAAAATGAATTCATAGTGGATACAGACGCAAGTGATACTGGGCTAGGTGGTGTATTGTCGCAACGGAAAGGAGATCGCGAAGTTGTTATAGCATACTTCAGCAAATCTTTGTCCAAACCTGAGAGAAATTACTGTGTCACGAGAAGAGAATTACTGGCAGTGGTGAAAACATTGCAGCATTTCAACAAATATTTGCTTGGTCGAAAATTCCATCTGCGTACTGACCATGCTGCATTGAAGTGGCTATTACAATTCAAGAATCCCGAAGGACAAGTTGCGAGATGGATCGAGTTACTTCAAGAATATGACTTCGTGATTGAACATCGCAGTGGAAGATCTCATGGTAATGCAGATGCTTTGTCAAGAAGACCTTGCTCTGAAGACTGCAAGCACTGCGTAAAACAAGAGGCAAAAGCAGACCTACCTGTGAGAATGCTAAACACGGATCTTAGCAATGAATGGAAAGAAACCTTTCAGCACGCTCAGCAGTATGATGTAGACATCAAACCAATTCTCGAATGGATCAAAGCCGGTACTCCTAAACCTGCCTGGAGTGATATTGCGTCGATGAGTTCCATCACGAAGAGCTATTGGGCTCAATGGGACAGCCTGGTTATCCAAGATGAAGTCTTGTGCCGCAAATGGGAAAACGCTCGAGGAGACCGTTGTCATCTACAAATGGTTGTACCCAAAGCCAAGATACCGGATGTTCTACAGCTGTACCATAACGGATGTTCGGGAGGTCATATGGGAGTGACGAGAACTCTGTTGAAAATAAGAGAACGATTTTACTGGATAAATTGCCGTGACGATGTTGAAGATTGGTGCCGCAAGTGTACTAGTTGTGCTGCAGTAAAGGGACCTCATACACGCAGCAGAGGTGCATTGAAACTGTATAACGTTGGTGCACCATGGGAAAGGATTGCCATAGACGTTGCGGGACCATTTCCGGAAAGTGAATGCGGAAACAAGTACTTCATGGTTGTGATGGATTATTTCACTAAGTGGCCGGAAGTCTTCGCTATTCCTAACCAAGAGGCTTCAACAGTTGCGGATAAATTAGTCCATGAAGTCTTCTGCCGTTTTGGAGTACCCTTGGAAATTCATAGTGATCAGGGAAGAAATTTTGAGTCTCAAATATTTCAAGAGATGTGTCGAGTTATGGGTACCCATAAAACGAGGACCACTTCTTACCATCCGCAATCTGATGGAATGGTGGAACGATTTAACCAAACATTGGAGAGGTATCTTGCAAAGGTTGTGTCAAACAGGCAAAAGGATTGGGACAAGCACATCCAACCATTCCTGATGTCATATCGAAGCGCAGTGCATGAAAGTACTTCGGTGACACCAGCATTTGCAAACTTTGGTAGAGAACTACGGTTGCCTGCGGATCTACTTACTGGAATTCCACCTGATGCCCCGCGGAATATAACCGAGTACGCGAATGATTTGCGCAACAAGTTGAACGACGTACACGAGCAAGTCAGACAATCAAGCCAACAGATGTCTGAGAAGATGAAAACCCGCTACGACCGAAATGTAAACAACAAGGGCTTTGAAGAGGGTTCGTTGGTGTGGCTACATAATCCAGTCCGCAGTAAAGGGAAATCTCCGAAGCTTCAAGCCAAATGGGAAGGACCCTATCGAGTTTTGAAGAGGATCAACGACGTCACGTACCGGATACAGCGAAATGCACGTAGTCCCTGTAAGATTGTTCACGTTGACCGACTGGCGAAATACCACGGAAATAATGATGCTCGGACGAGCATGTCTTAGGAGGGGGTAGTGTTACGCCGGTGGCTTAGTAAAACTTCAAAAGTGATTTTCTGTGACTTAGAAACGTTTTCAGCAGGCTGAAACGTCGTTTCAGGCCGTTTCAGAAGTAGCTCTTTCACATACTAAAAAATCTAAATTACACCCAAGTTACAGTAGTTTTCAGGCGCCTGAAACATGTTTTCAGTACGTTTCAGGCTACCCTCTATCCAATGCCGCAATAACCTGAAAACCCGTTTTCAGGCGTTTTCAGGACCCCTTATGAGCCATTAAGCCTACTTCAGTAAAAGGACATAAATTTCAATAGGAGTGAAAGAGATAGCAATAGTAGAAAGAGACAGAGATAGTTAGAACATTCGAGAAGTATTAGAATGAGAAAACATCATTAGAAAGAGATAGACAAACACAGAATATTCGAGAAAGATAGTACGGGAATATTCGAGTATTGTGTATCGAGAATATTCGAGTATCGAGACAGTTATACTCGAAACGTCTCGAACGCGCGACGTATTGGACTACACATTCGAGTGTGTCCGCGAATGTTCTGGCAAGAGTGGCAAGTATCTTAGGGGACTATATAAGGCTGTGTCCGGCCGCCGGAAAGCATTATTGTTTTGCGATACAGTGCGAAAACATCTAAGTGATATTGGAGAACTAAGAAGCGACTTTCAGTGCTTTCAGTGAAGTGTTAGTGACTCTTAGTGTACTAATTAATAAAAGTTCAGTGTTTTGGTAGACCGCCTTTTAATTTACTGACCCCAGCTCGTAACAATATATATTTCTAGTTACAATTATAATTGTATTTTAAATATCAACTTTAGTTCTAATAACTAAAAGAAACCCTTTGAAAATTTACTACTTATTTATGTTTAAAATACTTCAAGGTTAAAGTATTCATATTCTCATAAGACTGATTAATATTTTATTAATTTGTTAATAAATTATTTTTTAATCCTTTAATAATTTTACTGAATCACTTAGTAACTATTTAAAAAACAATGTAGACCAGTGATTAAATAAAACAACTCTGTTCTTAGTTCTCTATGTTTGTTATTAATAAAATCATCCTGTTACCTAGCATTGCATAAGTAATAGTACCCACTATGCTTAATACTCTGAACATCTACACTGTTAAACAATTATATTTCAGATCAACGTGAAATAAAATTGTAAATTGGACGAACTTACCTAAGTGAAGTCCAATTGTAATTTTGTGAACGTTGATCTGAAATATAATTACCCTCCCAGCCCTGCATCAACTGCAAATTATCCCAGGCATAGTGGGATCAATACCGGCATTAGCTCTAAAACAGTGAATTTGACATTTGGAGTTGCCACAGCTTAAAAATTCATTTACTCTATAACTGCGATGCCAATGAATACCGAATAAAAATACTAGACTGTTAAACAATTATATTTCAGATCAACGTTCGTAAAATTGCAATTGGACTTCACTTAGGTAAGTTCGTCCAATTTACAATTAGTTGTTTAGTAACTGACAAAATTGACAGCGTGCTACAAAGATTTGTTATAAGTTGACAGTGTTCAGTGTTCAGAGTCGCTAATACAATGCTAATTAAATAACAGACAGTTGTGTGTCTCTAGTTGTGTATGTGTGCGTCTGTGCATATCGGTAAGTAAGAGTGGGCGTTCATATGTATGTTGCTATTCTCTCCATATCTCTTCTGACATACTGGTCTTTGTCACGTTACCAGATAAAAATCGGGACTGTAATATCAGCATTTTATTAATATTCACGTTCTTTACACCAATTCCTCAATTTTCTATGAAACGTTATCTCTATGAATATTACCGCTTTTTAATTAGTTATTATAGGTAATTATTTGTGTATAATCTATAATTTATTTTATTGAAAGTAACATGGTGAACATGGAGTACGCGAGTCTGCACATCTGTAATGTTTAGAAAGAGCAGGATTAGGCATTCACGTCTTATCAGTAAAACTTAATTAACTGAAAAATTATAATTTTCATTGATGAATGACGTCCGGGATCTTACAAAGCTACCATCTCCTGTAATCCCGTGAGGCTATAAGATAGTAGCTTCATGGAATGGTTGGCCAGCCTCATTGCCTCGTTGACAACGTTTCACAAGTTTCGATGATCTGTCCGATTCTGATCACTGTGCACCTCAATGAAATGTTGTCCATGAACAAAATACATGTCCATGGTAACGAGGATGCTGTTGTATAATGTCCACCAGATGGTCCATTGGATTTCATTGCAAAGAACATAGTCATGTAGACATATTGTGTCTAGAGTGGCAGCCGTGTGCTGGACACCGCTGCGTTGGTGGGCGGTGGGCGTCCCACTAGATGCAGGGCAGACGGCTTAGTGACACGCTGGACACTAACAGCACAGGACTGGTGTGCACATCCTTGGGGAAGCCTATGTCAAATCCTCATAAGCCTATGTCGTAAATGATGACGATAAATGAATGAATACTTTATTTAGATAGATTTAAATATGGCTAACCGTACCGAGACGAATGTATTGAGTGACAACGGAAGCAAGCCGCAGAGCTTCACAATGATCGGAGTCTGCCAGTTGCAGATGGTGATCACGATCATGCGGCGGAACTTGGGCGACACTTCTGTCCAGTTGCTGGAGTACACGGACGTGCTCAGTGTGTCGCTCTGGCGAACAAACAACATGACTGTATTGCGCGGTTAGATTGCTTCACATAATAATACAACATCGTTTGGTTTATGTGGTTAGCAGTCAAACTAAAGGCAAATGAAAGACCAGCAGAACATTCTGGATGGAGTCTGCATCAGAGCCGTAATTTAGATTGCAGAATATCTTTATAGCATATTAATATAAAAAAAATTGTTGTGCATTCATATTTTTAATAAATTATCTGAATACATCCAGTTTCTCCCATATGAAGCATTTAAAAGGAATTGCGCCTCATAGATTTTACTCTGTAGACTTTTTAAATATAAATCATAAGTATAAATAATTACATGAACATTGTTCAATGTATAATATTGTATGTATACCTTTTATTTGACAATAATGCAAACATTGCAACGCCCTTGTAGGGTGTCACGTTTCTAAGATATGTTTTAATTATCATCTAATAATACGAATGTGTCATGCAATAAACAAGCAAACAAATACTCGTATATGTATTTAAATTGCACAATCAAAAATGCCATTCGTCTTCCGATTTCGAGATTACATTATATATTTTTACAGTTATTTACGGTCTGGTTCAACTTGCACAGCAATATAGTAGTTTAAACAAACATATGCTTCTGTTTGTGTGTATCAATTAATAAAAAACATATTGTTTAGCGCATGGAACTTATGTGGGGTAGGTACGTTAGCAACCGATATAATAAACGGACGAGTAGCGCTTTGTTGTTGTTATATTAAACACCACACAGTAAAAACCCTAAACTTGGCCCTTTCTTGTGGAAATGTGGTATTCGCTGGGGTGGCGACGCATTTGATAAAGGCTTTTCGTTTTCAGCCACGGTGGCGGGCTTCTGTGTTTTTTCGAGCCAGGACCTGAGCTCGTTCGCTTCTGATTCGCTGTATTCGACTGGCCTCTCCTGCTACTCTTCCTCGGCTTCTATGCGGGCTAGACGTGCGGCGGCGAGGTCCACACGTAGCCTTAGTAATTCTTCATGTTCATCTTCGATAACGCTACAAGGAACAGACATCGCGTATAACGTTAAGGCAAGAACGCTTCGAAACCTCAAGCTGTCGCCGCAGCACGTCCGCAGCAGCGACCTGAGAAACTGCCGACATCTGGAGGACATCAAGGAGCAGCTGACAACGGAGACCGCAGTTCCGAAGATACTCATCGGGCAAGACAACTGGCACCTGCTGATGACTGAGGAAGTACGCAGAGGACGATGAAACCAGGTGGTGGCATCGCGAACGCTGCTCGGATGGGTCGTGCAAGGAGCACACGCACGATCGCTAGGAAGAAAGATCAACTACGTGAACCACATCATCGAGGAGAACCTAGAAGACATGATGAAGGCGCATTTCGAGCTAGACAGCATGCTGATTGAACCACTAAGGCCAAGAAACGACCCGGAGGAAAAGGCAGTGAAAATACTACGGCAGCACATAGTACATAAGGAGGATGGACATTACGAAACAGCGTTGCTATGGAATAATAAATAAATAAATAAATCCATTTATTTGCGTAAACATGGTATACAAGCTGTCTTATGGTTATATTATTGATCAAACATGTTTAGCTAATCTCATAGCATGCAAATGTTTTACTATTACATAGATGTGTTTAGGTTCAAAAATTCTTGGGCGCTATAAATATTAAATTTACAGAATTTTCCTAATACATAGACGTATTTAGATTTAGAAATTCTTGGACGCTATAAAAATTAAATTTACACAGCCATTTATATAATTCCTTTTTAAACGATCTGATATTATAGTTTTTTATGTCTTTTGGGAATCACGAAGATGGCCCGAACATGCCGAATAATCGAAAAGTCGCGCTGCGTCGTCTATATCAACTAAAACAGAAGCTCAAACGAGATGACAGCATGCGCGTGAAATATTATGAACAGATGCAACAGCTGACCTCAAAGGTATACGCGGAGCCTGCACCATCAGAATCAACGCCCGGGAGAACATGGTACCTGCCTCACTTCGCCGTCATCACCCCATGAAGCCAGGGAAGCTACGAGTCGTCCACGACGCAGCTTCGAAGACGGGGCAGACACCACTTAACGACCAGCTGCTCACCGGGCCAGACCTGCTGCAGAGCCTACCAGGGGTGCTGATGCGTTTCCGTCGCAACAAGATAGCAATCTCAGCGGACATAGCCGAAATGTTCATACAGATTAAGATCAGGCCTGAAGACAGAAACATGCTGAGATATTTTTGGCGGGAAGATCAAAATGAAGAGCCGAGAGAATACAGAATGACTTCACTGATATTCGGAGCGATGTGTTTACCATCGATAGCGATATACATAACACCTTCCGTGAGCACGTTGACCGGGTAACCAAAAACGCCAAATTTTACATGAGCCGCCTTCACTCCATGTTGGGGCGGCACAGTAAAATGTCCCTACGAAACAAGCGAACGCTCTACAAAGTTTGCATACGTCCAGTGATGTCATACGCGTGTCCCGTCTTTGCTCACGCTGATCCCAATATTATAAATAAAATACAAGTAGTTCAAAATAAATTCTGCCGCGCCGCAACTAACTCTCCATATTATGTTCGAAATTCCGATCTCCATAAGGACCTCGAGATAACGACCATACAACAACATTTCCGAACTTGCTCCGAACGCTTCTTCAAACCCGCAGAGCAACACGCGAATCCGCTCATTAGGAAGGCAGTGGACTACACCCCTGCGCCTCCATCTCGTCACCGATTCCGTAGACCCCGTCACGCTCTCGTCGACCATGACAACCCTTTGACGCGGGACCTTCTGTCCTTGCAGGCAGCATCTGCGCTGCCGGCGGCATCTGCGCCGCCACCCCCTCCATGATCCCTTAGTTCGGCAGCCTTCAGCATCGCCAAGACTAAGTTCCCTCATGATAAGGCCGGCGTCACTTTGACTTCCCGCGCCTCTTCCAGCTCTTTTGGGCCCCCTTTATAGGCCTGCGCTGCATCGCCCCTCTCCTGAGGGGCGGTCGCCCTCACGATTTGCCTATATGGTTTTAGAACCTGGGCCAGGCTGAGTTTAGTCGGTAGGTCACGTGGCTGGACCGTTCCGGTCGCGTGGAGTCCGACATAACCTCCGTGACACTTGCCGTTGCGGGGGTATCATAGGTACGTTTCGTGCTCCTTGTGAGGATTCTCAGCCTTCCTCTCCTGAGGAAAAAAAATTCGCGTTTATATTTTTTATGTATATAAAAAATATAAACGCGGAGCGGTATGAAGAAACAAACAAGGATGTTGGCTATCATGAAAAATCATTACGTCGACGACTATATAGATAGCTACGAAGATATACAACAGGCGATCACAATCGCGAAGCGAGTCCGGGACATACATAAAGAAGCTAAGTTCGAGCTGCGAAAATGGGCATCAAACTCGAAATAGAAGTATAACAAGAGCTCACCGGTGAAGACAACATAGAATCGAAGACGCTTAGCGACGTCGTGAATACCGAACGCGTGCTGGGCCTGGTGTGGAAGACAAAAACCGACGAGCTAACCTTCAACCTCGACTTAGCAAGAATACCGCAAGAAATACTACACAGGGGCAGGCCTACGAAGAAGGAAGCCCTGCGAGTGGTTATGTCACTGTATGACCCGCTTGGATTAGCATCGCCCGTCACAGTAAGGGCGAAACAACTACTGCAAGAAGTCTGAAAAGGAACGCCGTGGGACACGCAGCTGGACGGGGACATCGCCGAAGATGAATCGCTGAAGAGAAGATGGCTGGGGCACCTGCAGAACCTGAAGAATATCAAGATACACAGATGCTACCTGCAATACAGTGGCGCCGCAACCCTGGAGTTACACACATTTGTGGACGCGAGCGAAGCAGCGTACAGCGCGGCCCTGTACTGGAGGGTAGTATCAACGGAAGGGGAAGCCCACATCAGCCTCGTAGCAGCCAAGGCGAAGGTACCACTGAAGATTACCACGATACCACGCCTCGAGCTCCAAGCAGCAGTAATGGGAAGCAGAATGGCCGCAAACATCATCGAAGAACACAGCCGAAAACCTAGTATTCCATTGCTTTAAATAATTAAGTCGTTATTTCTAGAAGGTGTTGATATTGTTGCCAACACATGGTATTCGCAAGTTAATATTTTAGTTAGTACCTCACTTTCAAGCAGGCTTCCGAAATAGCAGAAGAAACAGGTTTGCCCCAAATGGAATAACAATATTATGCCCCAATAAGCCGCGGCAGGGTCGTAAATACCAGCCTGGAATCACAACAGAAATTCAGTATGTACTGTTATGTTATCTACATATAATGTATTATATAACATATTTAAGGATCTTAATATGATTTTAAATTTTTTGTAATGCTTACCGCCGATGCATCGTAAATGGCGAAACATATACCAAATGTCATAAAAAATATGTGAGTCGCTATTCCGAACCCAAAAATGTCATTAACGTTATTTATGAGCCTGAAATAATTCAAAGTTTTATTTAAGTGAATATTACGGAGCAAAAGATATATAATAATAATATAGTAAACTTTAAATCATCTTATTAATAAGAAATGTTGTCTGAAGAAAAAGAAACAGGTCGGAACCAGAGTGAGTATCTTGTGTTCTTATCACTTTTTGGTAGGAGCAGTGGCAGTTCAACCCGCAGTCTATATTCCGTGTTACCCCGTGACCCGGGCCAGCCTGCCATCTGGCTGCCACGATATCATAATCTATGGCGCGCAAAAGCCTAAAGATGTCCATCGCTCGTGTCAGTAACAGGAAACTCGAAACGTATAGTTTTGGTTTCCTTTCGATTACAAAAACTACAATGCATACATAAATTATCTAAATCATGATTTAGATTTGTCAGGACCATAAAGTGCCTGGCGACTTGCACAGGTGTATTAACCAGCGTATGTCATTCGACGAATAAAAATAATTATTTTGTTACACACCCTACTATATTTTGATGTCTACGAATGTAATAGACGAAACGTGTCTTTATATCTGCACACGTCTCGTCCAAATATTGAAAACGTCCGCTGTATCGTCGCTGCCTCGTTGTATTGTCGCTGTCAAATAAATGTTTCATGTTGTGTTTGATCAACCGCAGCTGATGGACGGCTTGCAAGTAGTACGAGATTATCAGAAGATCTAGAGTTATGTGGGCTAAGGCCGTCCAAATGCCTCTCATACTTTGCAACGCTATCGCTTTAGCTAAACTGTAACAAAATGTGTCGTTTAACTTAATGTACAACACAACGTTTCACGTTCGCAGTTTTTATTCGTTTCGTGGTATATATGTAGGTCAACACCTTAATTTTGAGTCGAAGTTGATTGAAAAATATAATTCTGGGATTGCGTGCAGCCTTCCTGTCCATGCCTGAAAGTTTCTGTAGAAAAACCACCCGACGACACTAAATATCATACAAATATTAATTATTTTGAATATTTTGCGGCAAGTAATATAATTTTCCATAATGAATTTTTCATCTTGACTCGTATTGGCATCGAACATTGGACCTGTGAACGCAAAAACTGTATTTATTAGCTGCCACCACATAATGTAAATATTGGTCTATAGTAAAACATTGTTTATAAAAAGAATAATGCTCAAATATTTTTATTGTTTGTACAATTATTTTTTTGTAATATGATATAATGTGTTTTGTGGCGATGGCTGGATTTACGATTAATAATAAATTGTGAATTAGTGTGAATTGGGAATGTGCGGAGTGATGAGAGATATCGTGGCACACATCGGGAAGGGAACGCTTAGATGTTTTGGATACGTAGAAAGATTGGTACGAAAGACGACTGAAGAAATAAATTTATAGAACAAATATGAACGGGACAGTCAGTAAGGGACGTAGACTACCATATTTGGATCAAATGGTGCTATGTAGAAGGAAGGTCAGGTCAAGCGTACACGTAACCGACGGCCGTGCAAGAAAGTATTAATAAGAATCGATAAAGCTAGGCCGCTAATGAAGCCATTAATAGTCCTAGGGAAGTAGACCGCTAATGAAGTCATTAACAGTCCTAGGGAAGTAGGCCGCTAATGAAGCCATTAACAGTCCTAGGGAAGTAGGCCGCTAATGAAGCCATTAACAGTCCTAGGGAAGTAGGCCGCTAATGAAGTCATTAACAGTCCTAGGGAAGTAGGCCGCTAATGAAGCCATTAATAGTCCTAGGCGCTTAGTAGGAGTACAATTGGAAGGAACGACGGAAGTTTGGATGATGGACAGATTTATATCTACGACTAAAATTGTTATCTTTGAGACGCCGGAGCATTTGAAACCATTCGAGTCGCATGGCGGCGCTATAGATTTGACAGTAAATACAGTATAGTCTACGCTAAGTTAAGTTGCCTTCATAATAAACAAAAATATTGTAAAGGGGAATGGCAGATCCCCATAGTAACT
The DNA here is from genome assembly GCA_036419045.1 of Scirpophaga incertulas. NCBI lineage: Eukaryota > Metazoa > Arthropoda > Insecta > Lepidoptera > Crambidae > Scirpophaga > Scirpophaga incertulas. The sequence continues at coordinate 15,687 of JAYEAL010000538.1, forward strand.
TTGGCCCAGAACGCACACCTAAAGAATCTCGTAAAAGTAACAGTGAATAATACCAATATTTGATTGGTAAAAAGAAAAATTCAAAAGAACTTGGCATATTTAAATATTTACTATCTAAACATCATATAAACAAAGTCGCTATCCGCCGTCTGTTCCTATGTATGCTTAGATCTTTAAAAATACGCAACGGATTTTGATGCAGTTTTTTTCAATATATAAAGTGATTCAAGTTGGAGGTTTATATGTATAATACATTAAAAAAACATTCTGTAGTCAATTTGTATCAGCACTGGACCACTGTGAAGCTGGGGCAGGCTGCTAGTTATTCTATGAAATCTATAAGGTTGAATGAATTCAGGCTGGGGTCATCGAGCAAGGATGAATCGTCGGAGTCAATATTCGTAGCCATTTCGTAAATATTTGGTATACACAGAACACGGAAGAACAATAACAGTCAACGGAGAAATCGGGAATGCCAAAGAGCACAGATTACTATAATAGAGAGATGAATGGATGTCGTCGTTTTGGTGTTGCCATTATAAACAAAAATCAATAAGATCAATATAATAATCGATATTCAACGATTAATTTTATTAAAACCATATCCTCTGTTCACGTTAAACAGAACTTTATTTAACTTTAACAGTTAATATTGATATTAAAAATAACACGATTAGAATTCATGATTTCATAAAAACATCGAATTCACGAATACACGATTAGTTATTCGTATAACGGAACGGGTAACGATCGCGTAAATAATTTGTTTTTAGTTACGTCTACATTTCAGCTAGGTGACAGCATGGTTGCAATGAGACAGCGTGGTCAGCTTGACAACACAAATATTTCATTTTTATCTACTATCTATCAACTGCATTTATTTAAATAAAATACTGTCATACTTAAGTCATATAGCGTCAGCGGTGCTGTGGTTACGGCACTGATTTGTTGTCTAATTAGAATTGGAGGCCTACGCTGATTACATTTATTTGATGCGCCTACAAATGAAGAAAAGCATTTTCATGTAATAAGTTTCCTAAAGGTTATCGATTCTGCATCGATTATAACAGTTATGTAACGATTTTAATATTCATTACGGGCAACTCAGTTTTTAATAACAAAAATTTCTGATGACAAAAAGAAATGTAACTCAAAAATTTGTCTATAAAATTTAGCAAATTAGTCCAAGAACTCAATGACTATAAAAGCGTGGGGTGTTCAAAATTAAACATTACTCATTTAATGGTCTTAACATTTACACCCCACGCTTTTATAGTCATTGAGTTCTTGGACTAATTTGCTAAATTTTATAGACAAATTTTTGAGTTACATTTCTTTTTGTCATCAGAAATTTTTCTTGATATGTACCCAAATTTTCTAAAAGCGTGACTTTATTTTTATTTTCAAGTTTTTAGATCGGTTTTTAGTCTTTTTAATAAAAGCGTGTTTTTTTAAAAAGTTTTTTTTAATTTTTTTTTTATTTACTACTTTTTAGATCAAATGTTTTTTAGTCTTTATAACAAACAAAAGTTTTTTCAAACGTTTTTTAGTCTTTGCGTAAAAAGCGTGTTTTTTTAAAAAGTTTTTTTTAATTTTTTTTTTATTTACTACTTTTTAGTCTCGTGATTATTATAACAAACATAAAGAAATGTACATAATTGTTCAGAAAATGTAGTATTAGAATTAAACATATGCATTATATCAAATTCTATCTGTTTGCTTCATTGAACCAATTCTCATATTAAAAAGTTTTTAATTTATTACAACATAATTATGTATTTTTATGATTCGAAAATGATTGAATATTGTATTGTCATCTAGAATACACATGTAAAAAAATTTGAGCTCGATTGGAGCAGTAGAAGTGGTCGAAAAATCGATTACAAGATTTGATCATGACAAACAAACAAACAAACAAACGGACAGAGTAAGTCAATAAAAAGCGTGTAAAAAAAGCGTGTAATAAAAAAATGCAATCTTATAGCGATATCTAAATAGGATGAAAAAATTAATATGAATATTTAATAATTTTCTATCGTTTTCAATTTGTTGTGCATTCTGGGCCAAAAATCGCCATTCCCCTTTTATTAAAAATGCTGCGTGTATTTCTGCGACTGTACGCCATTATGTCAAGGCACAATACAGGACAGTGAATTATTGTAAATGATATGAGGAAGAAAAACAGCAACGTGCGAACAACAGTATTAGCTGCATACCTTTTATCTGGTCATTAACTGCTTTTATTTTTTTCGTATTTATCATGAAACACGATAACTTTATGACGAAAGCGAGGTCAGTAAGCACCAAGTCGACTCCTGGCCACTGTACGCTTTTATCAACATCAACAATGCTCTGGAACAAAAACTCTTTAGGAGCACAACTTTTTAAAATTACCTATATATATATATAATATATATATATATATATATATATATATATATATATATATATAATATTATTGTATGTATATATTCGTATATATATAGGACATAAATATATAATATATTATTTATTATAGTCAGAGAACACACCGTAACAGCATTATAGATTTGTACAGTGTTGTACCATATCACATACGAAAGAATGAATACTCTGTAAATTGCATGAACATATTTCGCACGGCGGCTCTCCGATTGCAGCTCCCAGTAGCCGTACCACGCCAGCGTCGTGTAAACCATTTTGTGAGAATCGAATGCTTTTGTTTTGCTCGAACCCAGCGCCATCTTGTTCTATGAGAAGTCGCCGCTTGTATGAATGCTCAGCCAGGAACACGATGCGACGGGTTGCTACGTGCTACGTGCTACGTGAGTCACTAGTTTGGAATCATTATCTTCACAGAGTGCTCAAGTTTTGGCACGCGTAGCGTGACTGGTTTTTGTGTGTTGTGTGTTATGACTAGTGTTGCCAGGTCCATTTGTTTTAAATCGGTACATGAGGTCGAAAAAATCGGGATTTAGGGTTGTAGATCGGGACAGTAAACAAAAAACACGGTGTTTTTAAATCGGGGTTTAATTTAATTATATAACTCTTTATTGCACATTAAAGAAAAACATAAGGTAAATACCATTTGAAAATAGTGTATAAATGTGGACTTATCTCTATAAGAGATCTGTAAGAGATATAATTTATTGCGTTGTCTCAGTTTATACAGGTACCTACTATTAATGACTTTGTAACATAATCAAAAGATTATGAAACTTTTGTCCATTTTCTATCAATATTTTACTAAGTTTAAAGTCTAAATATGAAAAATCCAAACCGTATATCGCATTGTCTGTCTCACATTGTATACGCTAGCAGCAGATCTATATCTACCTCGAAGGAAACAAGAACGGAGTAGCCTTTGCCTGCATTTCCCCTCTGCCAAATGCACAAGCATCGGATGCTTGTAACGTGGCGATCAGAGCTCCCACAAAAATGCCTTCCTGTGCTGTTTTTACATGTAAAAAATAATCTAAAGACTATTAATATTGCAATCAATATTTAGTGTGGCGATCACAATAGGCTATTCTACAATTTTGTCAAATATTTTTTAAATTGTTCGTTTACATGGTAGTCAAGTGTTATTTTTATTTTCACAAAATATTTATCCTGCAAGCAGAAAAAAAATATCAAAATATTATTGTAAAATAAAGGCGCCAAAATTCCGACCGCCATGTCTGTGACGTCAATTGTACTAAAATAAAGAAATGTCACAGTTGTCAAACGCCGAAGATGTGCCAACACGGAAAAAGAAAACTCGATTTAACGCGAGGTAAAATTAACATAACTCGGGTTGAACTCGAGTTAACAAGATATAAGAGTTTATATTTTTTTTTTAATTTTTGCCAATTTATTCTCCACCTTCGCATTAATAGTAAAAAAAATGAACAGAAAAGTGATATTTTTATCTGTTTCAATTCTTTCATTTTTTATATTATTTGTTTCTAATGTATTGGAAGTTATACTAACTAAAGTAAAAAGGAAATTATTTCGTTGAAATCGAATCATTTATTTATGTATTTTTGGTCTGTATTAAAATTTTTAAAATTATTTATATTTATTATTAATAAAACTATGTAGTAATACAGCAGTCTTTTCAAAATAAAATCAAATTAACATTATGGTGCATTATGGTACATAACATAGGCTCATGATTGTATTTTGATTATAAATTAATTTATAATCACAATATTTTCAAGAACAAGAAAATTAACTAATTACTATCATGAAGAATATTCGTGCAGTAGTTAGATTATATATTGATATTTTAAGTGTATTGTATTTAACTATTTATATAAAGGAAAACAAAACGAAAAATATTTTCCTGTCAATTAACTACCAATTAGTGATTAACAAAAATATATAAAAATCCTATGTAAGTAACTAAAACAAACTTCTTGTAAGTTTTGACAAAATCAATATTCTTATCTCAAAAACAATATTCTTCTATAAGATTTTCTTTTAGAACCCGGCATTTTTCAAAAACAGAATTTAAAACACGAATAACTATAACAATAACCGGCACACCAAGTTAATCTCAAATCTACATAAATGTGACATTTGTTTGTTATAAATGAGTCCCCCCATAGAGGGAATAGACATTAAGCAAATCGATTCGATTGTCGATTTAGGCACAAAATCACTCCACATATAATAATCGATTGATTTCTATAATTTGTCCCAACCCTATAAACATGGCAGAATTTTATTACTGATTTATTTCAGAAAGTTATTCCCGAAAGGAATGTTAAATAAGCAGAAAAGACAAAATACTTAAAATATTATTGTTTTATTTTTGGTAAGAAAATCATTGAGACACAATGTTTCTACAAAAAGTACTGGAATGGGCAATCTCCTTTCAACTTGACGCTTTGCTTACAAACATACTTTGTTTTAGTACTAATGACGTCATACCGAGAAAATTATGGCGGTCGGTGTTTTCGGTCACGTGATATATAGATAATAAAACTTCAATTTTAAATTATAAATATAAAATTAATCATACATTTTTATGAAAATATAATATAATTTTTGCATTGCTCAATACAAAAACTATATAAATAAAATTATTTCACATTTTTATGTTATAACATGAAAATAGCCTATTACTCCAAGCCCTTTATTTGGTAATCTTCTGAATCCAATAAATTTATTTGATTAGTGGCCATCGGTCTCACAACTACAACCACGCCTACTGAAACGATTTTGAAAATATTCGCGTCTTAAAAAATAGTCTTGCTCTGTCTTAATGGCATCATTTAAATAATTATTATGTCATGTAGATCTTTGTAAATAGTGCAGAAAATAAAATGGATGCTAAATATATTTTTACAGAAACGCGTAGAGGCACGCTGTATAAAATGAATTCAATTAAGGGAAATAACACATTATCATGTGATTCAAACAAACAGTGGTCTTTCAAGGAAAATATTGTTGCAGAATAAATAACTGTGTGAATTTACACACATTTTGCATCGTTAAATAATAATCATTTATGACCGCAATGCACAAAGAATATAACAGATTTATTTAATCTAAATAATGAAATACTTTTATTCCTCGCATACCTAATAAAAATCTTCGTTCTGCCTCAAATGGCCTTCTAAAATGTCCTTCTCACCACTCTAATATAATTCATTTCTCCTTTTTCGTCAAATGTATTCTTTTATGGAATTCACTCCCTCAAGAAGTGAGAAACTGTCCGAGCAAACTTAGTTTTAAGAATAAGTTGCGTAAGCTTTTCTTCCAGGAAAGTTTTGGGTAATGAAACTTAGGTTATTTAGAAAGTAGGCTGTGCATATCTTCGTTATAAATTTTCGCAAATAAGATTTAGGCAATTATATATTAGTGTGTTATAAAATGTTTTTATTTATGTATTAGGATTATAAATCGATTATTTATTAGTATCAATATTGACACGTTTTCTGTCTTTTTGGTACATCTACCACATTGTATCTCTGCTCCACCCGAAGGTTGACTGGCAGAAAATGCCTCGGGCATTAAGTCCGCCTTTGTACACTTTTTTTTAATTGTACATGAAGTATAAATAAATAAAATAAATAAATAAATGAATGACGTGTAACTTGTTATGGATAATACACCAGTCTCAAGGGGTCGCCATCTCTGAGGTCCGGGTTCGAATCCCGGTGGGGGCAGATGTTTGTGTGATGAATGCGAGCATTTGTACCTTAGTCATGGTTGTTGATATATATTTCAATAAAAATTATTATATATGTATAATATATCTATGTATGTCTATCCGTTACCCTAGATCCCATAGCACAAGCCTTATAGAGCTTAGTTTGGGCTAGGCTAATTGGTTGTAAGTGTCAAATATTTATTTATTATTTATTTATTTATTAATGTGCTTATTTGCTCTTTATTGCACAAAATAATCAACAATTTTTTACAGAAACTGAAGATTTTGAAAATCAAGCGATTATAAATCCAAAAATGAAGGTAAGGTGTAATGTTTATACCTACTTGTCAAATTATGGTATGTGTATGGATATACGAATGTGTGTGTGTGTGTGTGTTTGTGTGTGTGTATGTGTACGTTAATGAACTTATAATTGATTTTTATTGCAGGTGATAACCGTGACACAGTATTTCAACAAAGTAGTCAACCATTGTTTACAGAAAATCAAGATTTGGAAATAGCTGACTTTAGCCCCAAAATGAAGGTAAGATGGAATGTTGTATTTGTCACACTGAAGTTTATAGTTTTTGTGATGTTCAATAAGTAACATTGTTTCGCTTGAGACATATGCGAGTCTTATTTATTTTAAAATAAAACCCGAAACTTCGATAATAATGTATTTCGTGTTATAACATAATGCGATCTTAATGGAATGACATTTTTTAACAAAATAAAAGTAAGGTAGTAGTAGGTGGTAGTAAGGCAGTAGCTGTTGGTTTAAAAATAACATACGGGACGGTATGGAAACGTCGAGGAGGGTCGAATGCGGCGTTCCGCAGGGGTCGGTGTTGGGAGCCCTGCTATGGAACCTCGCATACGACCGGTCCTTCGCACTCTCGTTGTGACGACTGGGGCCGACTTCGGGCCGGTGCTCAGGCTTGCCTGAGCATGATGACGGTGGCATGTGTCGTGCGGGCGATCCGCCGGCTGGGCTTAGAAATAGCGCTTCACAAAACCGAGGCGCCATGGTTCCACGGCCTTCCGAGGCGCCGGGAACCACCCAGCTGCCGGATCCGGGTGGGTGACGCGGTGGTCCCGGTGGGGCCGTACATCAAGTACCTGAGCCTCACCCTGGACCGCCGCTGGAGCTTCGAGGAGCATTTCGTGCGGTTGGTCCCCCGAGCCAAAAGGGTGGCGGGCGCATTGCATCGCCTGCTGCCCAATCTCGGGGGACCGAGGGATGGAGTTCGCCGCCTGTACGAGGGCGTCATGCGATCCGTGGCTATGTATGGGGCTCCCGTGTGGTCGCAAGACTGCGCGAGGTCCCCCCGCTGCAGAGCTCTGCTACGGAGCCTGCAGCGGATAATGGCCATACGGATCGTATGAGAGAGATGTATGAATGTGAATGATAAGGAAAGGGCGCTAACAAAGGAGGTAAGTGATCTTCTTTCAAGAGAACTATATCTCCAATCTTTATTGTGCTGGTATCCTTCTTCCAATTCTGGCGTTGTTGAAGTTCTGAGATGTACTCCTTTTGCCAACGAAGCCAAAAGTGCTGACGCATTCCAATCTCTGGTAGTGTTTCAACTTCGATGGTTCATAATCTTGCAGAGCTGGAGACCAAAATGTTGTCTTCTGTCTTCCAATGAGGAAGTGTCAGGGGGTTAGGACAAGAAGATCATTTGGAGATGTGATGTTAGTGGGCATAAAGGTCAACTGTTTAATATTGCTTCCACTTGTGCGAAAGTTTGTAATTCTTCGAACGTAAGGTGATTATTACTTATTACGCGATTAATGTGATGTTTTGCGGATTTAATGCCCGACTCCCAAATGCCTCCAAAATGAGGAGAATATGCAGGAATGAAATTAAATTTAATACCCTTTTGTGCAGCAAAGTCGGAAATTGAATTATTATTATACTTCAAAAATGAACCTAGTTCCTTAGCTGCCGCTACAAAGTTACAACCATTGTCGAAGAAAATCTCCGCTGGCTTGCCTCTGCGGGCTATGAATCTGAGTCAAGCTAATATGAATTCATCTTTAGATAGACCACTTACTGCTTCTAAGTGTACACACTTAAAACGCAAGCAAACAAATATACATAAGTAGCATTTTATTAGTCTTGAACCAAGTCTCTTTCGATTTAGGATTAAAAAAGGACCAGCAAAATCAGTGCCCACCCTCTGTGTAGGTAAAATTCCCATTTTCGGGGAAAATAATCTCTCAATTCGTTGGCAGTTATAAATCCTCTTGATTTGTTCAATGGATTTTTTACATTATGAATAAAACGTCGCACATAAGCAAATATCCTTTGCAGTTTAGTGAACGAAGAATATTGGTCGAATAAAATTAATGGTTCTTTGATGGACGCTGAATGTGCCTTGACTTCAGGCAACTCAATCTTCTTGATAGCTTGTGATTGTAAAATAGGCCATTGGGTGTCATCTAATAAAAGAAATTGTGGTCCATGCCATCAGAGGTTTGATGTTAATATTTCTTTAGAACTCATACCTCTAGAAATTAAGTCTGCAGGGTTATCTGCTGTAGGTACATATCACCATGGAGGGCTGTGACCTCCTTCTGTGAAGCAGTGATGCTCCACAAGGAGGCCGCCGAGCGGGGTCGGGAGATGGCCGATCCCGCTCGAAGAAGGCGGCGACGGGCTCGGTAGCACAGCTGCGGCGCCGCCGCGGGTCGCCGGCGGGCGCGAGGAAGTCGCGACTGCTACGGTGATCCGGGATGGACCACGCCCCTTCCGTGGCCGGGGGGCGTCGTCGGTGGAGGAGACCGGGGGAGGTAGTGTAGCCTCCCCCGAGGAGGGCTCCCCTCTAGGCAGGGGAGCAGAGGCTGGGGGTTCCCGGAAGTGGCTTGATGTTCCGGGGGCTCCCTACATGCCTGAGGAAGGCCATCCCTGAGGTTTTTAGTGGGTAGGCCTCCCCCTTCTGGGGAGGAGAGCCCCACATAACCGCCGGCTCGCCACAGCCGGGGTATGCAATTTAATGCATTTTCCTCAGGGAAACAAAAAAAAAAAAGGTACATATCTCCAAGACGATGGTTGCGTTATTTCGACAATTTCGCCTACACGATTAGCGACGAAAGTCTTTAAATTTCTAGGAACACTACGTATCCAAGCTATAACTGTAGTTGAGTCACACCAATGGACAATACGAGAAGGTTCATATTTTACTGATTCACAAACAAATCTTGTTAACCTAGCGGCAAGCAAAGCAGCAGAAAGTTCCAAATGAGGAATTGTCATTGGTTTTAAGGGTGCGACCTTAGATTTTGAACATAACAAGTTTATAGTTACATTATTTTCATTATCGAATGATTTTACATAATTACATGCAAATTCTATGACTTTTGGTTGGTCGCAGAGAACGTTACGAGGGATATTTAAGTTATTCAAATATTGTAAGTTTTGAGAGAATTCATCCCAGGAATTTTTCACACCTTGGGGAACTGTTTCATCCCAATCGATTTGTAAAAGCCATAAACACTGCAACATCATTTTCGGTATTATTATACATGGACTAATTAATCCTAACGGATAAAAAAGTTTAAAAGAATTTGACATTATTGTTCTCTTTGTGCAATTATTAAGAATTGGCATTGGTTTCAAAAGAAAGTGTATACAGTCATCGGCTGGGTTCTACCCCAGTCCAAGAGTGCTTGAAGATTCGCTTAATATAAGTTTATTGTTAGAACTAGGATCTGTATCTTTCATAAAATTGGGTAAGTTACTTTTGTATTTTCTTAGAGACTTACCTGCAGAAATCAATGCTTCTGAAACTGATTTTTGTATATGTAGTAGTTCTGTATCATTATTAGTACTAGTTATTAGCTCATCTATGTAGAAATCATTTTGGATTATAGATTTAATTTGTTTGTCATCACATTCTTCTCCTACTTGCCATAAACAACGCGTTGCCAAATAACTAGCACTTGCAGTTCCGTAAGTGACGGTATCTAGCTCTGATTAAGATGGAGACGAGACTACTTTGTACATTAGGCCCTACTAGGAGAATGTCGTTAAGAGAGAACCCTGAGTTCTCACGAAATATATTATCATGTTTGTTATGAAAAGTTGTATTTTGTGATTTGTTGTAATTATGGTTAAATGTATTTTGTGGGTTATTATGTTGAATGTGGCGATTCATGTGTCTGGATTTCAAATTATTACGATTTAATGCTAGAAGCATTAAATCGTAATAATCGCACATCAGCACGGTCAGTTAACAATTTATAGAATTGATTAAGTGTAGGAATATTATCAAATGAATTTCGTAACTCCTCCCATTTCATTACAGTAACATTGTCCAACTTGGACGACAGCATAAAGATTATTAAAATGTCCCATTTATCGGTATCTTGGCCTAAATTCGACAAAGCCCTTAGGTTTTTAGTAACATGATCTACTAGATATCGCAATGATCGTTCTGATTCATGCGTAGGCTGTATGTTAAACAATGCAGATAAATGATAATTTATTAAAAGTCTTTTATTGTCATAGCGTTCACAAAGTAGGGACCATGCTTCCTTGTAATTGGCGGACGATACCTCGAGATTCGAAATGATTCTCGCTGCATCCCCTTCAAGAAAGGATATTAAGTAATGAAACTTATGTATATCAGATATGCGTTCATTATTGTGTACTACTGAAAAAAAGGATGTGCCTAAATTCAAGCCAGCGAAAATAAGCACCGTCGAATTTAGAAATAACAATTTGCGGGAGCTTAAATCCTATATTTTCAGAGGCATGGTGTTGGCAAGAGGTTTCATTTCACTAATGACTTTCGGCGTACCTCGGAGTGAATTGATGCTTCTTCAATGAAGCTATTAGCTTTAGCTATACAGGTAAAAATATCACTCTCAATAATGTCCCGCTCAGTTAACTCATATTCTAAATTACTATGATTTATGATTTCAACCTCATTTTGAATCTTATCAAAGGTGGTAGATAATAGCTCAATTTTTTTTACTTTTAATGATAATTCTGCCACCTGAATGCTAGATAATTGTATAGATTCTAATGTTACTAAATAATTCTTAAATTTTGTAAGTTGACCCTTAATAGAACTACGCCTTAAAGAAAGCTCTTTTAATTTAGATTTAATGTCAGAAATATCGTCCTCCAATCCCATGACTCGATAAGACTTAGTAATAAAATAATTATATTTGACTTATTTGAAATAATTATATAAAAAAAAAAGCTGATAAAAATGATCACTCAGCTGCACGGAGGTGGTATCCTAATTCCCCAATCTCCCCTTTCTGTCTGGCGACGAATTTCTTGTGTGGGAGATACGGGCTGCCCGGGCTACAGGTCAGGAAAGATGAGGATGCGAAACCTGGAATTGCCGGTTTAAAGCGAGTCAATTTCAAGAATAATAAAGCCAAAATAGAATTAGCGTTGATGCTAAGAAGTTAAATTTATTAATTTATTTTATGAAATATTTATTGAATATGAATATTGATTTTAATAGCGTTTGATATATTAACTAGTATATAGAACGAAATGAAAGTTGTAATTTTAGCTACCCACTAAAACAGTATTTGGTTGTGATGTAATGATTTAAAAGTTGCTAGAAATGTTAACTACTATTATTGTTTTAGCAAAAATCTTGTAATTAGCTTATTGAAGAACTGTATTAATGAAATTACTTTACCAGCATTACGTTTTTTAAAGTAAAAATAAAAAACTGCAAATTTTTATAAACCAAATGTAGGTGTATGCACTTTTACAATGAAATGCACTTTGTAAAATAAAAGAAAATGTATTTGTACTTACTATACTTAAGAAATACTTCCTAAATTTGCACAAATGGAAGACAAATTAGGTAGGCAATTAATGAAGTAATGAGATTTGTATAGGAAATTAAGGAATGAACACTTAGCTCGGTTGGAGATGTATCACGGTACGACAACTTTGTTCGTGGTGAAATTGTAGTTTGCTTCGCTGCCAGAAACTAACGATGTCCGATGATCAATCTTCAATGGTATTACTTGAAATGCAATGTTCTATCCTCAGTTTACTTGCAACGTCGTCACCTTTTGTGAGCAACTTGGCACTAAGCAATTCTTAGCGGAGATTGAAGATAAATCTTGAATTTTGTGTCCCGTCACGGTCGCCAATTTATGTCTTCGTTTGAGATATATGCGAGTCTTATTTATTTTTTAATAAAACCCGAAAAATTTGATAATAATGTATTTCGTGTTATAACATAATGCGATCTTAATCGAATGACATTTTTTAACAAAATAAAAGAAAGGAGTAGTAGGTGGTAATAAGCCGGTAGATGTTGACACTCGACGTTGTGCTGTTGAGTGAATTTGCTATCTTGAATCTTGAATGGATGCGTAGCCAAACATTATATTATTAAACTAGACGTCGCTTGCTTGCCGCGGGGTGCTCCATCCTGGCTGTTTTTCAAAAAAAGGGTGGTCTGTGGAAAATTGATGGAAAAAGGTTCTATTTTTGTCACAAAATCAAATAAACTACCAATCTTTGCACTGTTGCAAATACACTAAAAAGCTCACGGCGATTGTTGTCGCGTGCACGCACCTCGCGGTGGAGTGGTCTATCCCAGCATATATATCCCAGCAGGAAATAAAATTTGGCCGGCGGTCAATAATTTTTGAGAAATTGTCTCCATTTATGTCACGTGAAACTAAGAAACGGTATGCGGTTGTAGATATACTAAGAAACTCCGGGCAATTGTGGTCTCGTAACTGTCGCGAGATGCAGGCATTTCGGTATGGTCTATTCCGGCATTGTGAAATCAAAATTTGGTGGTTGGTCGAATTTGGTAAAAAATTGTCTTCATTTGTGTCACAAGAAAATAAAAAAGTTTGTGTGGTTGTAAATACACTGAGAAACACGGCGCTGGTGGTCGCGCGAGTGCGTTTTTCAAATAAAATCTAGTAGTTTTGCGAAGCGGTACAAAAGCATATCGAGGTTAGTAAAAAAAAACAAATTTTCATTTTCCTATAATACATATTTGGTTCCGTTCCACTTTTAAAATGCTTTCATTTGAAACCCATACAGTTAACATCGCAAAAAAATGTCGCCATATTGGATCGGCGGCCATATTGAAATTTTAAAAACGTCACTTATGTGTTGTGTTCTACTCATCAAGACCTTTCATTTGATACCCATAAAGCTTGAGTAGCAATAAAAAAGGGTCCGCCATTTTAAGAGCGGCGGCCATTTTGAAGTTTTTTCAATGTCTCTAACGTGGCTGTATTAGACTCGCAAAACCCTTTCACTTGAAACCCATATTGAAGGGATTACAATACAAATGTTATTTGGTCTTTTGGACCGGCGGCCATATTGATTTTTTAACATTGCCACTTTGCTTCGATAGTGCTGAAAAAATCCTTTCATTCGATACCCATATTATCGTATCGGGATTGAAAATCGTGAGAAAATGGAAATAAAAAGTATAAACCATTACAAAATGGCCGCCAGCGCCGCCGTCATCTTGAAAATGTCAATTTTTTCCACTGTAGTAGACTAAACTCCTCACCGGTTGGCAGTAACTGCATTCGTACAACTGTCATCGGTTCCCGTCAAAAAATATACAAAGTCACCGAAACTAAAATCTGCCATAGCTCCCAGTGTTGCCATATATATGGCCCAAAATAGTGGTAGTAATGATCAGCGACGCACCGTCGATCCCGCCAAGTGAAAAAAAATTGAAAGACACGTGATTTACGTTCTCCCCAAAATCAGGGAAAGTACCTCAAAATCGACATCAACATCGATCGCGAAGCGTTCGATATGAACAATTTGACAAGAAAAAGGAAACGCCAATTTGACAACTACTAGGTTACCGACAAACAAATCAATAGATGGCGCTACTCGTAATTTTCACTTTATTACAGATTATAAATTTACTTAATTACAATAGAATTATTGTTATTTATAGTTCATATAGAGAGTACAGGGTCGAATGAAAAAGAGTTACGCTAACCAAACATGACATTGCGCAAGAAATAACTCGCTCAACGCTTCAACATCAATCAACGCGACATCAACGCTTAATTCGGACCACAAGGTTGCACGTTTACATTTGCCGTTGAATGTTCGTGAAGTATCTCTTCGGTTAGATGGTTAAAAAAATCGAAGCCGTAAAACTTTTATAAAAAAAAACTAATGCCATGGCAGCATGGTTCCAAGACCTTAAACACAAAAAAAATGATGTATCTCTTTTCTCCTCAGAGTACTTCATCTTAGTTTTTCTCACTAGTCTGTGGTTCGTGAATCTGTAGATGAAACCGTATACTAATCTGTGTAGTATACTAATCTGTGGGTGAAACAAAACTGTATTCAATATGAAATATATTAGATTTGGCAGTATGGCTTAGGACCTTCGCTTGTCCCTATGGACGAAATTGACAACATCAATGTGAAATAACCTCTAAATATTAGAAATAATTTATAATTTGTTGAAGAATATTTGCACACATCTTAGTATTTGTCCGGTAATACACTAGGGTTTTGCTTCAGTTCGCGACTGACCGTTCTCGGTTAGAAAAGGGTTCGAATGAGCGGCTACTTCTACCTACAGTTGGAGTTGTGAGTGGATTAGCTCGTCGCGGATAGAGTATTGTTACTGAGTAACGTAGAGAAATGTTTTAACGGTGGTCGTTACGTACAGAGATTCGCCTCGGAGCGAGTTCAGCGTGCGTCGCGAGATCGAGTCTGCGGCGGAGGCTCTGTTCGGCACGTGCGGCGCGGCGGCCGTGGACGTGGACGTGGTGGTGTCGCGCGAGCGACGCGCGCTGGTGCGGGTGGCGGCCGCGCAGCTGCGGCGGCTGGCCGCGGCGCTGGCGCTCAGCGCCACGGGCCCGAGGCTCTTGGCGCTTTCGCCCTCGCTGCAGGCGCTATTGTGACTGGCCGCTATACACCACACTACTTAGTAAGTTTTAAATTGATTCCTTTATCGAGTCAAATATACAACAGCTTTTAATATGATGCTTACTTAATTTGATGACGAGGGTCAAGATGATAAGTTGACTTGTCAGTGAGTTTCATTTCACTTTTTTAAAAAATGAGGTCTTTATTGACAACCTGATTTCAACATTTGTGGCAATTTGTTAGAGCATATTTCAACCATTACTTGTCAGTCAACTATCCTGTTACAAGAACCAATTGTTACATTCTGTTTCATTAAAAAGGAAGTGTTGGAGTGAATGTTAATTGTTCTATTGCAGGCAAAAGTTGATTTTAATGTACAAACAATTTTTGCCTACTTTGGTTGTATATTCACTATAATATGAAGGGGCTGTATTCAAATTGTGCAAGGACAGAAATAGTATATAGATACTTATAATAGATACTTATTAGATACTTATATTATGGATCATAGATTAGGGTCAAATTGGAAGCTCTTGTGATAGTTACACAAGTTCAAAAGCTGTTTAAATTTTATGTACCTAATAGAGTAAATGTTTATAACTTGATGCCAGCCGTAGACACATGCCCATTTCATAGATATAATTTATTATTTTTTTATATATTATTATATATTTTACAATTAGAATCTTTAGAGATTTCTATTAAGAGTTTCTGATGTTTAGTGTAACAGTTATAATTTAAGTGTAATTAACTGACACCATAAAATATTTGAAGTTACTACTATAAGTAAAATAAATCTACTAAGTACTATGAATAATTGTCTTCAATGTTATTTTTGGTAGATATGGCGAATCGCTCAGTAATGTCATTGGGTCCTGGTGGCAAGGACACAATTATTTTAGCATCACGAGAGGAGTTATCGCAGCCTAGTTCAATAAAGTTGCCGGAGCCTGAGCCTTCGCCTGGGCTGATACTGGCTGACGGCTCAATCAACTGGGGCTGCCCGTGCCTCGGTGGAATGGCCACTGGACCTTGTGGAAATCAGTTCAGAGATGCCTTCTCTTGTTTCCATTACAGGTAATATTGTTGTGAATATGAAAATAGAACATGACCAAATTGTATTTATTATGCTTTTAATTAATCTTTTCCAGCCATAAAAGAATATAAATGTTGAATTTGTAAATGATTAGACTTTGTATTGATTGATTGATTGTTTGTTTGTGTGTGATAATTGCACCTTATAATACTTTAATACTACTAAATAAATGAACACAATACATTCAATATTTATTACAATATTTGATTACAAACAAATTTCTGTTATTTATTTATAATAGGTACTATAGATTTATTGTGTTCCACCTTGAAATTTAATATTTTTAAAACAAAATGTTAACAAAGACCAAAGTAAGTTTTGGAATAGTTTGTTACATTCTTATTTAACATATCTTTACAACTCCTTGTGGCTACATAGCAATATAGTTTATTTCATATGTATATTAAAAGTTTTTATTGTCCTAACATGTTTCATATTTTCATTTTACAGTGAGGCTGATCCCAAGGGTAGCGACTGCTATGAGAAGTTCAGTGTGATGCAGGAATGTATGTCACACTACCCTGAACTTTACGGCAAGGATGATGATGAAGAACTTTCTGCGGCACTAGAATCTGCCAATGATGCCAGCAGTGCCAATAGTGGCAGCGATACTAGTCACACGCAAGCACAAGAAAATACAGTCAAAGCAGCCGGTGATGGCTAACAATGCAAGTGCTTTGGCTGTTTGAATATAAATGCATATAAGATATGATTTTCAAGTTGATCGCATCTAAAAATATTCTAAAGTGTTTCTAATTAGTTAGGGTATATGAAATTGACAAATTTCATTTATGACTTTTCTGTTCACTTGCTGTAACTATTAGGACAGGATTTGTTAAGTATGATTCCACATCTTATATGTGATTATTGCCAGTGTTTGTCATAATTTCAGAGAGATTATTTACTAAAAAGTGCAATACACTAACTGTTCATTTACTGTATGTAATTACTAGTTACACTATTTTTATATGTCCTGTATTGAAAACAGTCACAATAGAATTTGATATAAATGTGAATTATACACAAGGTTGATTTTATTTACATTGGAGCCAGCTCTCTATCATCCTCTACTATAGTGAGTGACAGCTTATACGATGGGGGGAAATATGCATCTAATTTGTACTTGGATATATTAGTAATTCAATAAAAAATAGTAAATAAATTAATTTCCAACAGTAGATGTATTTTAAGAAGGTTTGTATTGGACTTTTTAGAAAATTACCAAATTGTGAAAAATGTTAGTACTGAAGAATCAAATAGACTGGTTCTAAGCTTTTTGATAGTCTAGTGATAGTGTGTATACTATGGTATGAAGTAGAATACCAATAGAACTCAACGCGAAAGGAATGTTTTATATATATTTTTTATTTTGGATGGCTGTGCCATATTAGTATTTCAATGTATTTTTAATGATATGAAGGATAGGCATATCATAAAATACATTTAATGATATGCCTATCCTTCGTTTCTTAAGAAAATACATCAAAGTATACTTAATTCAGATATAGTGGTACATTAATGTATTGCTTTGAAGACATAATGTTTTGTTTTAAAGTTGAGCTATCATTAATATATTTATTGCTTTGTATATATATGTATACAAGTTTATAATTAATTGAAAAAGCATTTTTGTTACATAGATAGAATATCTATAATGATTTAATTTCATGTAAATTGACAATTTAATAATAGTGTACAGATTAAAAGCAAAAGAAAATGCCCGAGCAACATTGGACACCATTTATTTTTTATTGTCATCAAAGTGAGGTGCTCATTCTGGGATATTTTGTCTAGTGAATGGGTATCATTACGCACTACTATTCTGGCAATAGGTTGTGAATGAAATTATGAACAGAAACGTTGAACAAAACTTTCATAAGGGATCCTCCACAAAATCTTATAAAAAAGAAAAAGGATTTAGTTGTGACATTAGATCTTTGTTTAGCGACATTAGATGTTTTGAAAAATAAACCATTTGTTTTATTTCTATTATATAAAACTGTGACAACGAGTGACAGGATCATAAATGTAGGATACAGAAAGCAGTGATTCTTGACACATTGTTCGTAGATTCCTCTATGCAACCCTCCGCGCTTGGGTTTGGCCTGAGAAACCTAAATTTACGAATTAAGATTTAATAAATGAATAATAATGAAAGTAATTTATTCCTTTCACACCGAATTAGCCTAGCGT
>JAYEAL010000068.1:0-39075 GCA_036419045.1 Scirpophaga incertulas
AATTAGCTGTGATGATGATATTAATTATACATGTATTTGGACATATTAATAATATTTCCACGGTCGCACACACCGATTAATTCGTTTAATAAAAGTATAATTTAAATTTAATTAAAACTTAAATAAATACTTGAACAATCTTCTAACAAATGTTCGAGTTTATCACACAATCATTTATTCCAACCAGAATATTAAAAATATATATTTATCGATAAACATAATGCGTACTTTTTTTGGTAAGCACAGCACTATGTCCTTTACTACGTTTATTGCTGTTATTCAAATGCGTCGCTACCGAATTCAGTGTACTACATTACGCGCTCTGAGTAATGTAATTAGACGCATGCGCGTACATAGCCGGCAATGTATATTTTTTAGAAAAATATTATGTGTCTTATCGTTACGATCAAGCTTTGATAATTTTTTTGTAAAACGTTAGTTATTACGATCAAATCTGCTATTTACCGATGAAAAGATATTCCATCTTTAGCTACACTTGAGACCTGACTTCTTGCTATGCAGGTAATTACAGCACAAGTAGGCATTTTCATTAATAAACACGCAGCACTTCGTAAAACACTCTCCGTGATCACTCGTGACTGACTAAGCAACGCGTTCGCATTATTGGCCACAGTCATGATCATTTGATCATAACTGTGGCTCGCGTGCCACGCCTACATAGCCGTTCTAATCTCTTTCTGTCTTCTGTGTTCACAACTAAGCACGAATATGAAAAATCCAATACTCCTGCCTCACAGTTCTAGATTAACCGATTTAATTATTACACGAGCTCACCTTGAAACACTCCATGGAGGTCCCAAATTGACACTTGCACATTTAAGACGAACGTTTTGGATAGTCGGTGGTTATCGCGCCGTGAAACGTGTATTACACCATTGTGTCACATGTCGCCGTTTTGCTGCTAAGTCACGGAACCAAATCATGGCAGATTTACCTGAGCCACGAGTAACGATATCACGTCCCTTTTTACATACCGGAGTCGATTTTACTGGACATGTAGAAATCAAGGCCAACAAAGGTCGTGGAATTAAAACCTTATGGGCGTACGTTGCCGTTTTTATCTGTTTAGCCACCAAGGCAATCCATCTCGAGCTGGTGACAGACCTTAGCAGCGCAGCATTTCTTGCAGCATTTAAAAGATTTTGTGCACGGCGTGGTAAACCAAGCGATATGTATATATGGCACGAACTTCATTGGAACAAACCGTCTACTTTTAAAGCAATACAGGGATGTTTTAGATACATTTGACATACATCTACTCGGAAATTTAGCACAACTAGGAATTAAATGGCATTTTAACGCGCCTATTTGGCCTAGTGCTGGTGGACTGTGGGAGGCAGCTGTCAAAAGTATGAAATACCACCTGAAACGAGTCCTTGGAGAACAACGACTTACGTATGAAGAATTTACGACTCTTCTATACCAGATCGAAGCATGTTTGAACTCAAGACCTCTATGCCCTCTCACAGAAAGTACAGAAGATATAGACTGTTTGACACCTGGTCATTTCCTCACTGGCACCAATATATTGACAATTCCTGAAAGTGCCACAGAGTATGTTAATATCAGAAATCGATGGCAAATGGTACAAAAGATGACAAGTGACTTCTGGAAAACGTGGTCACGTGAATATCTGCAACAACTGCAAGTCCGATTGAAATGGAGGACACATAAGACAAACACTCAAATTGACGATATTGTGTGCATCCAGGATGAGAAGTTACCAGCAGGAAAATGGGCTTTAGGACGGGTAACTGAATTACACTCTGGAAAGGACGGCAATACTAGAGTAGTGACATTGCGAACTGCAAAGGGTAATATTAAAAGACCAATTACAAAATTAGTGACCTTAGTTGATGCATCAGATGATAATTGCGAGGTAAAAAGTGAAACGAGAAAAGGGTTATCGTGTAAAAGCTTAATTTGTTCGACTATATTATTTCTTTTAATGACATTTATCACACCCACTCTGCAAACACAAACAACACGTGACATAAAAATAAACACAATAACTGGGAATCAAACTATCTATTTTGACAAAATATCAGATATTCAAGAGATAAAAGATGAGTGGAAATTAGTTTTCTTCTACAACATGACTGGAACTACTGGAACAATATGGCGGCCCTGGAAGAATATATCATACATTTAAAACAATTTCAACGTGACGACTGGGCTATACAATTTCATCTATTAATAAATCAATTGGAACAAGGCATTAATGAGCTTAACTATTACAATAATCTTCTTAAAAATCAACATTTAATGCATAATCGTTATAAACGAGGTTTGATTGACGGAATTGGTTATGTCGCAAATACGCTATTTGGAGTTTTAGACCAGCGTTTTGCTGGCAGGTATGAAAATGACATGAAACACATCCAAAACAATGAAAATCATATTATTCAATTGATAAAAAACCAAACCAGTATCTTGGAAACAGAAAATAACATCTTACAACGCAACGAAGCAACTATGATTAAACATTTTAACTTGATAAATGATCAAATGAACTCATTAAAAGCTGACTCAATAAAGGATAAATTATTTACAGAAAGTGGATTTTATGTTATTACATCATCCATTGCAGCCGAAAGTATGTACTCTATTGTAGCAGGTGTTATTTTGCGGAAGTCCATTGTATTACAAAGGATATTGTTTTTTGCTGATTCCGCGCAGTTCATGATGACTTGTCCAACAAGCAGACAAGCAACTTGTGAAAAAGGACATATTATGAATATTCGGGAACAATTGGAAATCTACAAACATAAAAATATACCTAATATTACATTGCTGAACGAACAAACAAATCTTACACATTCGCCTATTATACAAACAGTTGCCCAATGGTCGGTAGCCCCTCCTACCGAGAGGAGGGGCCAAGCCCCTCGGCCTATAAATACAAGCGTGCAAGGCGCCGCAAGCCAGCCGCTGGTGAGTCATCGAGCGGGCAACAAATCCTGAAGATGTCTCGCTGAGAGACGAAACACGTGTCGACCTTGTCTGCTTGTTGGACAAGTCATCATGAACTGCGCGGAATCAGCAAAAAACAATATCCTTTGTAATAGCCGAAAGTATGATTCAAAATTTAAAATATATTCAACAGACTATTATTAATACATTAACCAATATGTACCAAGGGCACATAGACATTCATTTATTATCAGCTAATCAATTGCAAAAGGAGCTCGATAAAATTGCTCGTTATTTGCCACGGGATTTAGCATTGCCAGACGTACAGGATGATGTGAAAGAATTATACAAATTATTTCGGATTCACGCACGTATAACTAAGCAAAACCTCTTAATGGAAATTAAAATACCCCTGTTGAGTAATGATTTATATGAATTAAGTAAATTAATAAGCATTCCTCAACGTGTAAATTCAACTCATATTATAAATGTTATTCCTGTCACGGAATTTATTGCTTTCAACATTAATCGACATTCCTTTATACCATTACAACAATCACAGATATACGAATGTCAAAAAATTCATGAGCAAAAATTACTATGCAATCTAAATCATCCTGTATATAACTTAGGCAGCCACACTTAAATCTATTTGTAATCAGCAAATAATTCGTCACAATGAACAACATGACCTTTATTGTGATATCGAATTAAAATCCTGCATCGACAAGTGGATCCAATCACATAAACAAAAAACACGTGGTTGTATTATTGTTGTGAGGAATGCATCGTCCACATAATTTGCTCAGACAGCATGTCGTCGGAAACATTAATCAGTACTGGATTGATTACTCTCGGTCAAGGATGTGTTCTGAGAGGTGACACATTCATGTTATATGCACACATGGAATATGCCAGTCAAGCTCAAATTAGTTCAGAAAAATTGATTTTGTCTCCTGAAATATCACCAATAAATAATATTGTTAACACCTCTATAAATTCTTCATTCCATATAGAGAACCATAATAAGCTATTTAAACATATAGAAAACCAAATTGATTTGTTAAAACAACAAGCTGATATTTCTGCTATAGATAACCATGACCTACATCACTATGTGATTATATACGTTGATCTGTTCATATGCATTGCGCTGTTTGTAGCTTCCGTTCTTTATTGGAGAAGAACTGTTCGAAAGGCTTTGACTACCCCGAACTGCACCGAACAGATAGAATTACACACAATATCCCGGAGTGATAAAGAAAATGACACCTCAGTGCAACCCAATGTAAACGTCAGTTCAATTGAAAGAAATGAACGTTCTTCCAACCATGTGAAATTTGACACTAAAAGACATAGTGATGTGTGTTAATAATTTGTTTAGAAAATCATGTTTTAGAAACTTTACTTATTTACTATGTTAATGTTTTTAATAAGTTTTATACAGTTTTTTCTTATTATTATTTTACTACTTCTAAATAAGTTTTACAGTGTTTTCTAATGATCATTATTGACATATTTTCTTGCATTTAAAGTTTTATAGGCTAGACTTTTTGCATGTTATTTAATTGTTTTATTTCAGTTTAATTTTTGATTTAAGTTTTTGTATGTTTATTATTTGATTCTTTTTCTTTTGGAGTTGGCAATATGTACAAAGTACAGTGCAAATTGCAATTATAAGATTTTATATTTTTGTCAATTAGGCGCGTCAATTGTGCACTTTGATCGCGACCTACAAATATCAGTGCAATGAACTGCGATCTGTTGCCGTAATGGTTAAATTGTACATAGTTTTTATTTAGTGTTCAATTAGAAATCGTGACAACAACTCTCGCCTTGCATTTTAATTTATTCTTTTTAGCACTCATTGACATTTGACATTAGTGTAAGTTGACATTTAGATTTAATTGACATCATCCCCCAAACAAAAACAATGAAAGTGAAAGTTCAAACGCAAAATAATTTCCTTGTCTGATCCACTCTCTCTCTTTTAGCGCTTACCCTGTTACTATACTCTGTCCATTATGTTATTTTCTTTTTGACAGATCGCGCGTATGAAATATTGTTTCTATTTTCAAATTATAGTACTACAGTAATAATATACTTTCTAGACGGGTAACGCCCACATAGTGAAGTGCTCTGTGCATAACAAACTACCACAGACAATAAGCAGTTCTTGAAATCAGATAAATCGATAAATTGTCTTCAAATCAAATATTTGTAAATTTATTTATTTCCTTCTCGACAGCTACCTTACATTATTTATAGGTATGTGAATTTTAATATTAAAACGGATATGTAGTTAATAACATCTACGTCAAGTTTAAATCAAGAATTATGATCAAGAATACTTAGAAAATCACATACATACCATTTTTTAACAAACTAGCTAGGTAATTGGTAATTCGCCAAAAATATAAAATTTTGCCTAATTTACTTGGCATGTGTAAAACTTTATTTTTTCATATATTTCTGATCCATTTAAGAGAGAAAAAGGAAAACTTTCTTAAATGGATCAGAAATATACGAAAAAATAAAGTTTTACACATGCCAAGGAAATTATGCAAAATTTTATATATTTGGCGAATTACCCCAATTGGGTAATTCGCCAAATATATAATATAAAAATTAAACAAGTAAATTTATTTACATTATTTATTACATAGATTCATCAGATTCTTCTTCGTAAATTACACTAGACTCGTCAGTTGAGTCCTCTGTTACATAAATAACCAATTCTTGTGCCATCATGTTATCAATTGCAACATCTCGATCCCAATCAGACATTATTAATTTATTTCATGTATTTGAAAAAACCAGATAAACGAATTTAATATTTATAATAAAAATAATATCGCTGCATTAAATCGATTAAAAGTTCTTCTTAATAAAATCGATATTCTGTTTTAATCGAATCGATAACTTGCGAGTTCATCACTGATTTCAAAATATCTTAAACTGTCAAAAAGAAAATAATATAATGGACAGAGTATAAGTCAATTGATTGTGGGTTCTGTTTCGCAAAAGTTTCCGTCAGATCTCTCATAGTGTTTAATTTCTAGTGAATTCCGATTGATGTCTACCTCTCCAGTTGAATTAGAGCAGCCATACTCAAAGTATGTTCCGCGGAAGCCTAGGACTCCATAAGAATTTAGAAAAAAAATTAAATACCTCTCTCCCTGGTCGACTGTTCTGACTTCTGACGCGGCGTAGCACGGTTTAGCGCGCGCGAGGCGAAGCGCAGTCAACTTTCGATTTTAACTTTAAAACGTAAAGTCGAGATTGTTTACACCGCATTTCATTTTATCAAAGGCGCCGACTCGACTATTTTTGAGAATCTTCGAGATTGAGGCTAGGACTAAAGCAACCTAAACAATCGCGCCTTGTCAGTTGACGATTGGCCTTTGAAGCGATAAGTACATTCTTGCTAGTACTAACATACCACGATAGTACATATGTCAAACGAGATATATGAATCATTTTCAGAAATGACACAAGCATGTAGTCACTGTTTAAAACGATGCCTCTTGGGTGCATAATCTGTGGTGAATATCCAATACTTGCCAATATAGCTCTGAATATTCTTCTCCCGTTCCCAACAACATATTTGTGTGAAACAGGATTCTCAACCTATGCAGCCACGAAAACAAAATACCGCAATAGACTGGAAGCTAAACTTGATATGAGACTAATAACTGTCACAGACATAACCGTCATCTATTTTGATAGATCTTTTGATAGATATTTTGACCTAATATCAACCAATTGATGAAAAATAAAAAACAGTCTCCCATTAGATAGTTTTTTGTAATATCTTCTATTATCATACTTGTCATGTAAGTAAGTAATAAGTACCTTTATGGTTATACACGAATACACTTTTCAAAACTTGTTTTATTATAGGATTCCGTCAAGTATTTTGCTTTCCAAAACGGTTCCGTCACCATAAAAGATTGAGAACCGCCTTTGATTTGGCACTACCATTTGTAAGTCTTCCTACTGATATTCTAGGTCACTTTTGTGTTTTATATATTTGAAGGAACACGTAGAGACAACGTTGAGTTAGTAAAAATGGTACATACAAATATGTCTATAATATTGGTTTAGAAAACGTACGTATCTGTGACAGATAAAACGACTGCTTCAAATGAACCTGGGCTGACATATGATCTCTTATAATATTCCTTATGACTTGAAGTTTATCATATTTACCAGTTTTACCAAGAGCCACCCATCCTAGACATGGACATCCCCAATTATCTCCACATTGATCTGCTTTGTACGACTAGAATCGTACGCGTTCCTGATATCGACACTTAAGTCTAAGACAAATCATCCCTGTTAATTTACTATACTCGCTAACAACTTCCAGAGTAGTTTCCAACTATAACAGCAATTGGCATACGCAACGTTCTACAATTTGTAGTTTTGTCTGTGTTAGTACAGTGTATTGTCGTGAAATATCAAAATAAAATACTTTCCTATTTATAATTGACTCATCTATATATAATATATACGACAACCAAATTGCTCTCAGCTCACCGTAATGTGGTTGGAATGCATAAAAATACCTTCAAATTCTTAAAGCGGGGTTCAGCGGTCCATTATGGAACCTGCGCATGACAGCAGTGGACAGATGTGCCAACTGAATTGTAGGCGCGGCCAGCTGCGAGCGGTGAACGCCAGGTGCAACGTAGGTCGTTACGCCACTGTCGCTCTTATCACGCCAGAGATAGATAGCACATTTCCTCAGCACCCCGAAGCAGATGACTCGCGCGTTGTAAGACTTCTTCGAACAAGATTCTGACTAAATTGCATTTCTAGAGGCTCTATTAAATGTTGTTTTTTTAATCACACATATACTGTTAATGTATAATAGCTAATTATGCTAACCAGCTAATTATCTAACGAAGTATAGACGATCACAATGATCAAGAGCTTTTGTTTTTTGTGTGTAAATTAAATTTGAATATATTATATTCAATTTCCAGATATATTCATATTGAAAAAGTTTTTATTCGTATACAAGAATAACAACGTTACTCTTCCTAAAACACAATGTCGAGAGTGGCGGCTGGTGGTCTGCCGCAGGTGTACGGCCGCACAATAACATGCAAATTTATTACTGCATTAAATCAAGGGTATCAACCATTTAATACAAGAATTATAACAATCAAAAATTGCATAATCTATATACGCTAATAAATAATTGAACATTTTTATTGTACATTAATGTTTGAATATTTAGAGCACTGTAACGTGTAACAAAAGAAAATGCTTAGATTTATAAGAACTGTAGCTTGTTCTTACAAATATTTTCAACTAAAAACTGTAGATACTTGATATTTTACATTTATTTATTTATACATAACAGTATCTATTCTGACAGGATCCATTAAAATTGTGTCCCAATTATTATTTAAATAACACACAATAAAATTTAGGATGTAAACCATATTTATTGTCGCTATTATAACTACAATTTAAATAGTGTATGTGTTAAATCTGTGAACAATTAATTTGAATAAAATATTCACATCAACAATTCATCATATTTTACCATATAATTCTTTGTTTACAACTTTATTATTTATATATACTGTGAAAATGTCTGACTAAGGCATTCCCTCTAGGTTTACTTAAATTCTTTATATACAAAAATTTCTTCTTGTAATAAAAATGAAATCGAGGTGGAATGATTTCCTAACCAAAGCGGAATCGTATTGCACGTGTACTGTGCGCACGTGTGGCAGTGTCAGCTGACATGCTTCCGACTCCTAATTTCCGAATATTAGCCGGTACCAATGTCGGGCTCAAATAAAACAAACCCAGCCACCTTACTGTGTATCAGCGTATTCTCTCGAAGAAATAATCTCAGCGTGCTTAAGTGGTCAATGACTGGCAGAACTGTCGCTAAACTTTTATATCATTTTTTATTTATCAAACTTAAAACCCAATCAATATCTACGTTAAAGAAAATAATTTAAGTCCTCTTGACCAATTATCATCTTCTTGTGTATATAATATTGCCTTTCAGACTGTAGTGCATAATCTCAAATTGTGGAATCTTGTATATTTATAAATTATTTAAAAAAATCTCGGAACCGTTGCAGAGCAGCCTAGTTGGTTTGAAGTTATTAACTGCCTGGATTATACTAAACTTACATATAGATATGTGTACATTTTTTTGTGATATATTATCGCTGGCAAATAAAAGTAGAAAGTACTTATTTATATGAATGCATAATTATAACTAAAATTTTAGTAAATTTTACACAAACAAAAAACATCAGTCAGGTAATTGATATTATTCGCTATTGAGGCACGCTCCTGTCTCGAACAAACACACAAAAAAAAGAAATCCGTTTGCATCTGAAAAGAGGAATCGTAGCGGATGGCTCGTCAAAGGCGCGCGGGGCAGGATCAAGATGAAGCGCGCCAGCTGTGCCCGCGCCACTGCAGATAGGCACAAAAAACACGAAACTTCGCGCGCGGTACCACCTGTTGATTGCTCTTGCACTGCCCATTTCAAACCATACAGTCTTGTTGTTATGGTCTAATATTCTTTTATTTTATAAGTCAATATATAATTATACAATCTTATTTCTTACTTGCACCATATTGATTTATTATTAATAAAATTTCGTCATTGTGATAAAATCCAAATCTTTCTATATTCGTGGTTATTTAGCTATCGCTTAATTCGTTGATGTTTTTATTGTTATTAATCAGTTGTTTAATAAATTCGATTCGATCTACCTTGTGTTTTTTAAGAATGTTTAGTTTTACTTATATATGTAATATAAATTGTACTTAATACACTGTTAAAAGTAGATGCTACGATGTTGTTTTACTACTTATTACCTAGTTTAATGGGAGTTGCATATTAAACATATTAAAGCTGGCTTTTGCTTATTAATTAATTAATTATAAGTAATTATTGAACCTGCTTTAAGATCGGCAATTGTAGTAATAAACAATATTTGTGTTCAGTGTGTACGGAGCAGCAGGTAGGGTTTGTGATTCCTAACAAAGCTGGAATCCCTCATTACCATTGTACTGAGACATTACAATTGACGTATTGCACACAAGTTGATACTTTGTTTCAAAATCATGGACAGACATTTCAGTCAGGTAAACTTGTATTCAAATTTTACTACTATTAAAACTTGTATTACAGAATTACATATGATGTGAAACGTAAAAGAGTTATTGTTTATCTTTAGCATGTTTTACCCATTAGCATGCGTCGAAGGAGTTAACATTATCATTACCTCACATCCACAGAGGTTGAGGTTTTATTTTTACACAAAGATTTATTTATACTCAAATTTATTATTATTTTAATAAACATTTTACATTTTAATCAGAGATACTTTTTGATTGATTGAACCATGATATAACTAAAGACGATAAAAATGTAATATATTATCTATACTAATATTATAAAGGAGTAAAGTTTGTGTTTGTATATTTGTAAGGGGTAATCTCGGGATCTACTGAACCGATTTTAAAAATTCTTTCACCAATAGAAAGCCACATTGCTGAGTGTGATTGCTGAGTGTTATATAAAAAGAACCGAGAAATACAAAAGCTTTTACGTGGTAGTCCGTTTTGCAAAGTGAATCGAAGAAAGCGTTTCTTACGAACGCTGCCTTAACTATGAAAAATATATTTTAGAGTTTTAGAGCAAAAAGATGTGGAGCTTGAAAATGCTTACAAAAAAGTTAACGACAGCATATGTCTAACTTTTATATCTAAGTTACAAAAAGTAGTTTTTTAAATATTGGTATAGATAATTTAATTTTTAATATTCATAAAATAATTTAAGTCATTAGGTCATATTTATCATATCTTTATGAAAATAAGCAGCGGACGGCGCGCGATGGCTTCGGGTTTAATTCGGTTCGCGTTCGTGCTCGCTTCGCGGATTATTAATATTATGCCCAACAAAGTGGGCACGGGTAGTTTAAAATAACGGCTAGCTTAGCTTAGCACGGCTAGTTTAAAATAAAAGTGTTAATGAAAATAAAAGTTTGAGATATTTATCAGTATAGTCTTCGATCATATATTTCTGTAGATACACAGTTACCGTCTAAAAAGTGGCACCGGCGAAACAAGGCACAAACAGTAAATGTGCCTTGTTTCGCTCTCATTCATTCGGTGGCCGCGCGCGATTGCATAACGTTCTCAGCGATGCCGAAATACGTAGTTTATACTTGTAAAAATGACACACGTAAAGTGCAAAATAAGGATGGAATGTTCATACTTCCAATAAGTATATCTTTATCTTAATTTATTAGCGCATTTTTTTTTTAATGAGTAAAACACTTTTATTTTTATTTGTATTACTAAAAATCAATTTAAAACGCTTGCGTACCATGCACAATGCGTAACGCATCGCATCTATCTCTTTCTGTCTCGAGTGGCTCACTCATAGGAAAAAATAGCACAGAGCTAATGTTTCAGAAAAAGGTCAGTGGAATGATGGAGTCGCCTATACCATTTTTGTGATTTTCTTTTTTTTTTGTTTGATTGTATTTATCAAGAATAAAAAAAGTGTTAAATAGCATTTACGTAAAAAGCAATTTGAATACAAATCAAAATAAAGCTACTAACCACTAAGAATTTTTAGGTTATTTAATCTTCTGTTTTTATTGATCCCGTTAGATAAAAACAAGCTAATGTTCCTTATAATATCTAGGGTTAATAAGAAATTATTTAACGTATGTCTCATTAATAAACGTTACATTGTAGTGGGCCTATTCTCCATACAAGAAAAAATTATCTCCATTAAAAGTTTCCGTACTGTTAAGATATGTGTAAAAAAAAACTAAGCATCTCCACTGCTGTCTATGTTCAAGTAGGATGCGATAAGACGCGAGCACAATATTCGGAGTCAAATGGAACGTAGGAGCATTATTATATGAAATGAATTTGTGCTTAATTACACAGACTAAGGGCTTATTATCCAATATATTTGTTTTCAAATATGTCTTGTTCATTCTGATTTCAGCATCATTATATCATCGAAACCAGAAGATAATATGTAACGACCTTAACAAGGATTTATTTTCATACTTCATTCGGTACTTAAGATTTAAATTGGCTTAAATTATATGACACTTTAGAACTTTTTTCAAAATTGGTACTATAATATACATCTATTCTTCTATGTATAGACGCGGGGCCGATATTTTGTTTGATTTTCTATGGAATTGTGTATCTACAGAAATATATGATCGAAGAGTATAGTAGTTTCAGTATACCATATATAGACAATCTGGATCTGTCCGGTCTCGTATCTCGCGGGGAACGATGTAAGTTTGAAGTGGGGTGGGGGTTGATACCGTGCAGATAAGTGCGGCAGCTGCGCTGCGGAATGCACACCTGTTGCCAGGCCCCATCAAAAACGCGGCCTATTCTGTACCTAGCTTTACGCTTTTATGGGACATAGTAGAAACAATGACCTTGAATCGATCGTGCGTCCTATACTAATCCATTTAGGATGAGTGAAAACGTTTGAGGATAAATGACCAAAAAATACCAGCGCGTAATCTTGAATATATCTGAAAAATTAAAAACCTAAATAATGATATATAATGCCAAATCTATTAAAATGTATCACAGAATTCATCTAGCTGCCCTCTACTTGTCATAACATACATATCGTTGTCTAAATGTTAATTTATAAATTATAAAAATTTAAATCTTTAAAACACAAAAATTCTTACGTTCTTACTTATGCAGAAAAAAAAACAAAATGTATCAACAATACTATATCTATTATACTATATATAGACTTAAACAAAATGTAATAAATAATCAAGCCGACATGCCAACTACGAAAGATAAGTTTAACCTTGCCGTTATGGGTGGCCGGAATAGAGCGAGTCTGTCAGCCATTTTAAATAATTGTAAATTATTTCGATAATTCTTTTTTGAAAATTTATATGGAACCACGTCTTAAATATAATCTGCCAAACAAAAAAGAATTCACAAAATCAATTCATAAAAAACACGCAATCGTCCCTTCCTCCTTCTTTTTGAAGTTGTTTAAACTTATTCTAATTACCTATAAAATATTTGTGTCTAATAGAATGGAATAGTCCGATAGCCTGATTTTATATGTCAATACTTATTAAAAACCATAATAAAGTGTTTTGAATCCATAATGAAGTGTTTGTTTATAACGTCAGACCCTGATTAAGTATAATTTTTGTTCAAAATATACCCCAACCTCGGTAGAAATCGGGATTATTAAATCCAGATATAGAGCGATAATATAAAATGTCTACTCATGATAAATGACAACATCGCGTAATGTACACAGTTCGACTCATAGAATACCGATTTCGACAAAAGTCTTAATTATAATGACTGCTACTTATCCTATTTTACGTAGGTGCTCTAACGTATTAGTCACAAAGTGACTTCATCGAGAAAGTACGGATCATATCTGTTCAATATTTACATTACATGCTCTCCTTGATAATTTTCCTGGCCACTTACATATTTCCCAATTCGCTAATATCTTCTAAGAGCATTATTTTCCCCAAACGCAAGTGTTATAAATAAATTAATAATATATTTAATTCATTTTTATATAATAAAGTAATAATATTTTAATTAAAATTAACCGCCATATTCTCTTGTAGGTGATTGTTGTACTCGTATACCGTATAAAATGTTTTTGTTCGCTTAGATTAAATAATCTAAGTTTCTTCGCGAACTTCGTTTTGACGGCTTTTGGTCAAGACTATGATTTGTTAAATCTTAACATTTTGTATCTGCTGAAGCTTGATTAAAATTTTAATGATTGGTTATGAGAAGGAGTATTAGTTTTAAACCATAAAAACATCGTTTCTTATCTTATTCTAATAATTAAGGAAAATAACATATGAAGGAACAATCTGGCTTACATAGTTTTTAATATGTATCTCTTTCACTCGCATTAAATTTTGGTATCCTAACGCAATCCAAAAAAGGTTTATTGCACACTTTAAAATGTTCTAGCAGCTTCTATAATATATACTCAATTTAATTTCCGCTTTATCAACCTCCAACGCGTTAAGGGAGTACTCCTATTGCATAAAAAAAGTTTTTTTATAACCAGCGTTCTTAAGCGTCCGTAACCGTCCATTCATAAAATAATTTTATTTTCCATTTCTCAAATCTAGACCCAACGCTATAGGTGGCGAAGTATTCTCATATCAGATAATTATAACAAAATTTAATATTAATTTTGCATTCAAAACATTCTCAAATCAAGACGATATAAGCCATATGGAAGTAACATATTAGGTGTACATATTTTATATTATAAGCATTAATCACCGAATTTCTTCAACGTATGTGCAATGGTTACAATATGAATAGAATATATAAAGGCATAAACTGTAAATATTGCGCTGTACTGTCGTAGTAAAGCGATGATAATGTTGGCATTGCGGAATTTCTTAGGATTATGTTTGTTGACATACAATTCAAGTTCGTACGGTAGTGTGGTAGTGATGTGGCATGGCCGCAGAGCATGTCATCAGTTCTGTGCCTCATGGGTACATTGGTGTCTCAACATGCGGTGTGATTGCGGCAGGTGCGCACGCACATCTGTTGCCGACACGCTCGATCCCATCCGCGACGTATGCGCACTCGGTATATAAGATCGGTGGAGATAGCTCGTTCGCATTGGCCTACGCGCCGTCATCCCCAGCGCACCCCTGTGAAAGTTTTTAAAAAGTGCCCGTGTGCGATATAACAAACAGACAGTGTTGTCCGCAATGATCATCTGCCTCTCAGGATTTGTTATAGCCGGGTTGGTGTTTATAATTTTTATATTGCGAGTTTAGTTATTTTAAAATTAATGTTTGAATTAACGATTTCAAGGATTTTACAAATTTTGTGTTTTCTTCGTGTGGTGGCAATTACGTAGATATTAAGGTGACCGTAAACTGTCCTTGTGGAATGTGATAGATTTTGTGTATAGCCAATCTATAAGGAGCAAAAAATACATCTACTGCATAATAGAAGACTTTAAACGTATTTCCTGCAGGTTTATTATACATTGTCAATATTGTTGTTGCAGAACCTCTCCCTCATGCCTGCCACACGTCTCACGCACTGATACCGTAAGTGTTTTATATATTTCCATAAATAAGAATATTATTTTAGCGTAGGCAGAAATCCTCTCTCATGGTATGCATGATGTCGCACAATTTTAAAGATACTTGAAAAAGGATTGAATGATGAAAAAAATTATCGTTATTAATTGATAATTTGCATCGTCTTTTCAACACTTTTTGTGTTGCTGCCTAGTATTGTAATCAAAAATAGATCTTGGTGTTTAATGATGCATGCTCAAAGAACATTTACCCTAAAGCTGTACACAGACTGACTGTATTTCAACTGCAACATGACTGTTTGGAAGCAATTAGTAAAATTGTAGTAAACGCTGCGAACCAACAGCACCAAGTAATTAGTTACAGTTCGAACGATTTAATGCACTCGTACCTACTATCGATATTCAAAGTCAAAATTTGAAGTGCAGTCCATCTACTTACCCCTCTAAGACTAAAACTCGTATTCTACAAAGCTAATAATCTATTAATAGATTTAAAAAATCGTCTTCTGTTACATTCAAAACATTGCAAATGACACCGACTTAACACTCGAAATTTATGAAAAACAAAAGAAATATTCAATTAAAAGAACTTAATATATTTTTTATACCTTTGGAGAATAATTTCTTTGGTAAATACGGACAAAAAAGGGTTAAAAGAGATTGGGAGGTGCTCGTAAACCAGCCTTATGGGCTTACTATACGTACGGTAAATTTTACCACCCAGTGAGACAACAGTGCAACAGTGTGATCAATTAATTATATTAAAATTTTTAGAGCTCGCGCGTGCCGGGGCTGCCGCATCAGGTAGCGTTAGCAACGTGGGCGCGCAGCCGCAGCAGCTCGGCGGAGTCGGTGTCGGCGTCCGCGTCCGCATCGAGCCACAGCGCGTCGCCTCCGCCGCTGGCGTCTCTTCCAGCGCTAGCGCCGCAGGCTCCGTTAGCGTCGCTGTCAACACTAGCGCTGCCGACGTCCAGCGCGCCGCCGCCGCTGCGCGTGCGCACGCTGTACGCCTGCCTCGGCGAGGGCGCCGGCGAGCTCTCTTTCGAGCCTAACCAGGTGCGCACTCACTTTAAACGTTTTAATTATTTTTTTACTAGAGGTGTATACAATATCAAATCAAATTATAAAGCAATTAAAGGCTAAAGTATTTAAGTCTTAAACAGCTTTATACTACTTTGACATTTACTTTCACCTAAATTAAATGTCACTAACACTCCTTAATATTCATATCAAAATTAACAAAAGATTGTAATCACTTGTTAAATTTTGTTTTTCTTTTCATACACTTGTAAATTTCTCGAATTAATACTTTTTGATATGTGATATTGTTATTTTGTTTTGTGATATACAAACAACATTTACCAATTATGGTAAAAGTCTTATAGTAGACTATCCATCCATATAAAAAAATAATTTGTAATAACGAATGAACTAATGAACATACGAACGAAATAATGAACATTAATATTTCATAATTTACATAAACATTAATTTGGAATGAATTAAAATTAAAATGAAAAGTACACCTTAGTTATAATTTACCACACGCAGTTATAGTATTCAAATATATCTCAATCGTATTTTTATATCAACATTGAGTTATATTAGTAATTTTATTTATTTATTAGTATCTTTTCTATAATCTTCAGTAAATCTTATTTTGCTATTGTTGAACTTAAGATTCTATCAATCTATTTGCTGAATATATCTTATAATGTTGTATTCTTGAACCATTGCCGCAATCACAAAGATCAAAATAAATTTGTGTCCAATATAATATGATAAAAAACTAAGACATGAACACATGAATGAACTAACAATTTGATTGTCTACGCGATTTTTAGGAAATCCTCTAAACGATGTAAATAATTCCATTGTATATATATAGCGATAATGATAGTTAAAATTATTGTATATAAATGGTAAATTTGGTTCTGTGATACTAGACTGCGTAGACTAATCTTGCGCTCCACACACTTTGTATCATATACAAAGTTTGCGATCACTTGCCAAAACAGCAATGCTATTATTCACGTTAAAGTTAGTATTTTTATTCTTCACATATTTACTTGTTTAAAGTAACCACTGCTACAGCAAATTTATATGATATTTATATTTTTAAATATACTACAGAAACGAACATTTAATTTCCCATGTAATTGCAAACTGTTGTATATTTTGAACAGTAAATTATTTAACAAAATATTTGTATTCCACAGGTGATAACAAACGTAGCGGCGTCAGGGGAGCCCGGGTGGTTGCGTGGGACCCTCAACGGTACTACCGGCCTCGTGCCAGAGAACTACGTGGAGCCCTTGCCCTAGGGGCGCACTAACTGGGTTACCTGCGACATCTCGAGTTGCACACAACCGAACAGTTGCAAGCAAGTCGCTTCCGACAGACGCTCGCGAACAACGAGCGAACGCAACGAGACTTAGAAAGACGTAACCGGCCGCAGTTGCAACTGGCGTTCATTCAGCGAACAGCTCAGCCACGTCCAAACTTGATAGTTCCGAGCGACGCCGCCAGGGCCGCCACCGCCCGTTGTTAAATCTATATCTGTATATTGTGTACATTGTAAATAAGAGACTGTTGATATTTATATGTTTATTTATGTTGTGAATTTTTACTTGTGTTGTGAATTTTTACCAAATATATACTATAATGTATTATGCGATATCCATTCATGGATTAGATATTAAACAAATATTACTAGTCGTCGGTTTTTCATTTTTTCTCAGTTATATCAAGAAATGTTATTCCGTCTGGCAGACATAGCGAATAGAGTGGTTTTACCTGTTTCAAGACGAGTGACATAAATATCAATGAGACAGTAGAGGCTGGTGGAGTTTTGAAAATGCCTTGTTTAATTACAGTTAATATACGAGTCACAAATCATCAGACTCAGTAATCTAGTCTATTCCTTTTTTAGACAGACCGAGCTTTGCCAAACTCACCAGAGATGTTGCGTGAATATAAGATTGCGTTAGTTATGGTATAAGAGTATCTCTTAAATCGAAATAAAATATACTGCAAAGCACGCAGTGTGCCAGCTGTTATCAATGTCTGAGGTAGAAATACACGGTATTTATTTTGATAATAAATTTAAAGAAATTTTAAGAGTTCAATGATGGGTTGAGATGTTAATCTATATATATAAAAATCAATGCCACTTTTCGTTGTAATGTTATAACTCAACAATGCCTATACCGATTTGGCTAAGTTTGCTCTTGAATAATTCATGGAAGTCCAGAGAAGGTTTGTAAGTAGAGATTTTTTTTTAAAAATCTTGAAAAAGTGTAAAATCAACATATTTCTATACTCTCATATACAAACAATTTGTATGAATACTTCAAAGCCAATTTGAACCTTTGCAAAACAATCGAAGACAAAAAAGTGACGTTAGTTCTGTCAAATAAATTTAATGTCATCATATATTATTTCAAGTAGGAACAAAAAACTGCCACTTTACAAATCTTTTTAACAGGACGACGAAGACTGTCGGGTCCGCTAGTATGAGATATCGACTGACTGGGAATTCCTATGACCGCGCAAGCGACAACAACAAGAATGTACTATGCTGTGGTATAGTTTAATGCTTTTGTAACTACATTTATTTTTTTGATAATTTGAAAGATTAAAATAAAAAGGTTTTTATCAGACTCTTTAGTCGTAACAGCAAAGTTCATATTAGGTTTTGTTTGCCTCGTAAGTTCAAAAGAGAAATGAAATTATCCGTGTTTACGCCTCTAAAATGGTAGAAACGGCAACGTACATTTTGTAACTACCTGTATGCATTTTTTATAATAAACTATACTACTCTTTAGTGTGCTGGCAGGGGTTACAAAATATTGCCGCCGTCTACGGAATAATGGCGCGAATTTTAACGCAACGAATGTAATAGAATTTACGTTCAGATTTTGTACAATTTGTTTTTGTATTGTGTTTGGGATATTACTGGCTATTTCGAATATTTTTTTTACAATCATGCTAAACGTGTAATTTATCTTATTAACAAAGTATTTAATATTATAATCGTGTAACACTGTCCCAGAAAATACCCAGATTAGTGATTAAGCAGACATCGAGTATAGTCTTAATCAGTGCTTCCGTATACCATTGGTTAGTTTTGAGTAGATGAACAATAATTTTATTCAAATTTCTTTGAATCAAAATGAAGACGAGAAGGCCACAATATTTAGTAAAAAAGAACATTTAAAAATTGTTTTTTCTAGGAGGATGATTTTTTGCATAGTGAGACCTATGAGAATTAGGTCAACCACACCGGAAATTGCCATAACTATTTCCAATATCATAGCCCCGAGTGGCATACATAATATGAACGTGCGCTGCTGCAGTCGGAAAGTATGTTAAATAATGAAAAAAATACAAATTTCGTGTATTAGTATATTTGCTGCGTTTACAAATATAAAAATATATATCGTCAGCAATGTATATTCACAATGAAGAAGCTAGCAGCCGTCGCACGACGACTACACATGCTTAACATACAATAAAAATCTGCGTCTATCTATACGTCTTAACAGAAGCAAGTCAACAATGTACACCATAACAAACTATAATGCAATATAGCTATAGCAGCACAATTTTTATACAAGATTCAAACGTGTTTCCAGCGGAGTAAGTATATACCGTTAGTTAGCATTTAAACAGTTCAAACTCAAAATAAAGTTACTATAAATAATAGGCACCTACGTAAGTAATTACAAACGTTTGTATATAATTAATATTTATACCAGATACATAGACTTTTTGAGGAATGGTGTGAAATGTGGAAAAGTTCCTCAGTTAGTCAAATTAGTAAAGTTAGGTACGTAGAATAAAACATAGTTTAATTTAGTGTTTCACTTTGCTAGCTTTTGTCTGTATATTTATGTTAACTTTTCATTTTCAGGGATTCTTTCAACTTTGGGTGTTGTTTTTCTTGTTTGGTTTTACTGTGCAGCCATTGTGCCATTTTCGCATATTGCAAAGTTAAATTTCTAACGAACAAAACTTTTTTGATTATCAGACATTAACAACATTAAAAAATAGGCAAATAATATTTACCTTAAATGGAAGCAAAATATAAATGTAAAATGTTCTAAATAAAATGATGGTTCCAAAATGCATTTTCAGGAAAACTTAATTCATAGAATACATTAATATCGAAGTAGTCGTATCAAGAAAGCAAGATTTTCTTTGAAATTTCAGGTACTTTACAAGTTTGAGGAAGATCGTTAGAAATTGATATTAAATGTTTAACATTTTGCAAACGCTATGTACACGTATACGTACGTACGTATCACAATTTATATAGAGGACCGGTCCTATATACATGCTTCCTAACGATACACCACTATAATACGTAACACCTTTGAATATACATACAAATCATACAGTAAATACAGAAGGAACTGAGTGTAACGAATAGACAGTTGCTGTATCCAACTCGGTCATGATCATAATTTGTATTTACATATAATACATTTATTAAAAGAAACATTTTCATTTACAATTAACACTATTTAGTCTTTAAAATGACAAATGATACAAGTGACGTCTTTGGATCTAGTTTAGAAGACTTATGATAGCCTTATACATTCAATCTATGCTGCCAAATAAATCCACTGATACCACTGACGTATTGGATCTTCTATAAACATCCTCAGTCCAAAAATAATGTTGGCTATTATTAAAACAGGACACATTTGATATTAACATGTAAATATACATGATACAACAATACAAGCAATAGATTTAATTCCTTAACATACAAAAAGCCACAACATTACATTTACAAAAATCACCATAAATATTTTTATTCTTAGATTTAAATTGATTATACAGAATTACAAAATATTTTGCTAGTGAAATATATTGACAATAGAATAATTATTTTTATGTACAATTGTTTATAATGTACAATGTATGTGTCAACACCAGTGCGTATTTCTTACATACAATAGACACAGTACTGGTACAGGACACAATTGTGTCTCTGATCTATGAAAGGATCATTCTTCAATCATCGGCAATAAGAATTATTGTGAATTTCTAAATTTATACATATCACAAGAAAGCTTTTGGCTTTCAATTCACCTGACGGTAAGGTTTAGCTCTCTACCTCTGAACAGTTACTCATTTTGAATAAAACTGGATACCATACACTTTAAACTCATATGAACACAAATTATAAAGTACAAGGCTCTGTACGATATCAGTTAGGCTAAGTGTTCAATAACCATTAAATATTCTAAACAAATTTAAAACCTCTTTGTTATTCCTAATCTTGCACTACAGTAATTGTTCTAAAGTCAACTAGCGTTCATTCTGACATCTGACCTTTTTGGGAGGCATAAATCAAAAGACCAACATACGACTTATCATCCGGTCCTCACAAATTATTACCATAGCACAATTCCACATTAAAATTATGGGACCAAAAAGAGATCACGTTTGTTTGAAAATATGACTACTAGTTTCTTTTTATACAAATGGATGTAACATGTTTGTGTTCAGCGAGATTATGGCGAAAAGACGGTGGTATCTAACGATGCAAGCTCCACTATAAATCAAACCGACTAGAAATAATTCTGCCCTCATGGATAATCGAACCCCGGTCGTGCAGATACGAACTAGTGCACTAGAGGTGTCAGGCTACCGAGTCTGATACCACTACACTATGGTTGCAGTTTAAATTCTATTCATAACTAATAAATAGCCTTGTACTAGACGTAGTGATGACAATATTAAAAATATTGTAAATTTTTTTATCGTCACAATAATTAATAAGCTTTTAAACGTAAAGGCGATGTAATTTTGCAGACCCGACGATATCTTGCAGTTATCCGCGCATATCCATATTTGCAATCTGTCCGTAAAATTCGTCACATATGCGCTTTGGTGCTTACCAATCCTATAAAATTATATTACCACAACTTCCCGACCCATTTTGTACAAAAATACATTGCCTATGCAACGAGTGCGTTCAAAGAAAATATAAACCCATGTAATTGTTGTCAGTCTTATATTTGACAAGATTGATTCAACCAAAGAAAGCCTACTAACAAAAGTACGTGGTGACCACGCTCAAACAATGAATAAGAACTTGCAAAAAAAAAATATAACTAAAACTACAATTTTATCATGACAACTAACGATACTATTCAAATTATGTCGTTTTTTGTTGCTGCGTAAATTGTGGAAAATTAGTCTAATATAGTAGAATTGTTTATGGATTATAGGGAATATATAATCCATACCTAAATTTGCTAATGAGTGCAACTAAAGACAGCACATTGCAGAGTTAAAATATTTGACATATTTCTCGTCTTATCTCCAAATCACAAACAGCAACGCTGGCCTGTCAGTTTTCTAAAATGAGTAATCAGCAATCATGTATGTAACAATAGCGAGTTAGTTTAGATATCCAAATTTAAATAATAAATAGCATATTCTTTGGTAAGTTTTCCAGTTCTGTTTCATTCTGTTAAATTTGTCATATCATCAGTTGCTATCAGTGAATCTGAATTTAATCAATTGAACGAAACCTAATTGAAATGTAATTATGAAATAAAAAGAACCAAAATTGTATTATTAAGAAAAAATAAATTGCAGTGGGCGGTGAATTTTCAAGATTAATATTTGAAGTATCTGAGGCATATCCCGATGATCTTTTCTTACTAGTTTGAACATTCAAAAAGGATGGGATGGTCTTTGTTGATCAGACAAAAACCAAAAAGATTATTATCAATACAAACTATTAATTTGATAGTCAACATCTATTTTTCTGTATAAACTATATCTTTTTTACTAATTGTAACGTAATATACTGATATTAATATACATAATAATTAATATTTACAATATTTTTGAGAATAACATAAATCTGTTAAGTGTTTTTCTTCCTTCGTCGCTTCATAAGTTGGCTAGTTATTTACTCGGTTGCTGGCAGTGTGCACTTACTAGTTCCCAATGCACTTCTGACATTTTCACCATTTGATCTTATACGTAACTTAAGCTAACGTGTTTGCTATCGGGATTCGGAAATAATTCTAATTAAAGACCACTACCAAGACAGTTGGTGACTGACTTCGAATGGAATATTTTTCACGGATTACATTAAATCACTATAAAGCGTAGTCATTCCCCCAAAGAAGTGGTTAATCATCGCAATCGTCGTCGCCATCTGCATTTCGAGGCGGCAGCAGTATCGGAGGACGCGTAGCGGCGGAGGATGGCGCGGCGGCGGCCAGCTCGTCGAGGCGGCGCGC
Organism: Scirpophaga incertulas; assembly: GCA_036419045.1. Classification (NCBI taxonomy): domain Eukaryota; kingdom Metazoa; phylum Arthropoda; class Insecta; order Lepidoptera; family Crambidae; genus Scirpophaga; species Scirpophaga incertulas. The sequence goes on from JAYEAL010000068.1 coordinate 23,332, forward strand.
CTCGGCTGTGCGCACGATGCGCATGAGCGCCGCGTACTTGTCCTGGACCGCTGCATTGCGCGCCTCCGCCTCAGCAGCCGATTGTCGCGCAGCGCGCCGCAGTTCCGCCGCCGCCGATTCGCGCGCCGCCAGCGCCTCTTCCAGCTCATGTGCTCGAGCCACCGCCGCCTCAGCGCGCGCGTTTGCCACTTCCGCATCTGCCACCGCACGCGCCACCGCCGCCCGCAGTGCGCGCTCCGTATGTGTCGCCGCTACGGCGGTGGCAGCGGCGGCGGCCGGCGGCAGCGGTGGAGGCGGCAGCGCGTGTTCCTCACGGCCGCTGAGTTGGCGTAGTTCGCGGCGCAGACGGCGCAAGGCGGTGGCTCGGCGTTCTGCCGCGTCCTCGTCAGCGGCTGCGGCGGCCAGGCGGCGCGCTGCATCCAACGCTGCGGCGCGCGCAGACTGCAGCTCGTCGGCGTCGCGGCGCCGCAGCGCACGCTCCTCATGAAGCGCAGCCTCGGCGCGGTGTCGTGCGGCGCGCTCTGACAATAATGCCTCCTCGAGCTCAGCAGCGGGCGAGGGGGATGTGGCGGGCGCAGACGGAGGTAATGGCGGATATTCGCGGCTAATGCGCGCCCGTAACTCATCTATATCGCGTCGAGCGTCTCGCAAACGATCCCGTAGCGCCTGGTTATTGAGATCAAGAGCGCGGGCGCGACGACAGCGGCCGAGCAGGCGGCGGTTACGCTCGGCGTGAGTGTCGCGGCGCCAGCGCTCGTAGGCGAGCTGTGCCTGCGCTATCGCCAGTTGCTCGGCGAGGTCACCGTTGGATGCGGAGGCCGGGGTTCCACGACCACTGTACAGGGCATTGATGTGTTCGTCTACCCGGTCGGCCAGCGGTCGTCCCGTTCCTTCCTCCTCTTCATCATTCTGCATAAGATGAGTTTTAATTAGAACCGCATTTTAAAGACACCGAAAAACACTAGTTAAATTTAAATAAAAGAAAATTTCAAACACAAATAGTTCAACATTTTCTTTTATGTCTTAACTAGTTTATTGCAACAACAAGTTACAGGATTTGAGATATTCGAATTATTATTCTTTATAAAATGTATTACCTAAGGACTATTTGCAGTAGTGAATCTAGACCACTTATTAAGTTTGCTTGCATGTTTGGCAGAATATCATGTTGGAGAAACTTGTCCATTTGATTTTCAATGGAACTATAGAAATTAGGTATTCATGCGTATGAAATAGGTAGAATATATTGTACATTTCTGATAATATAGGTGTATCATAGTGATACATTATTGTAAATAAATGTTGTAAAGATTAACATTTTGCATCATCTGATATTTTTATTTTAAACAAGCTGACCTGTACCCACTTCGTTGGGCATAATATTAATACTCCCCGAAGCGAGCACGAACGCGCAATGAATTAAACCCGAAGCCATCGCGTGCTATCCGCCGTTTTGGTCTTAAGACCATGAGTTTATTATATTTATTTTCATAAAGATTCATTAATTTTCCTGGGGGTATACAAAATGAACTAGCGTATTGTTCTAAAACTATTCTGTCTCTGTCTATTATTGCTATCTCTTTCACTCCTATTGAAATTTATGTCCTTTTACTGAAATAGGCTTAATGGCTCATAAGGGGTCCTGAAAACGCCTGAAAACGGGTTTTCAGGTTATTGCGGCGTTGGATAGAGGGTAGCCTGAAAACTACTGTAACTTGGGTGTAATTTAGATTTTTTAGTATGTGAAATAGATACTTCTGAAACGGCCTGAAACGACGTTTCAGCCTGCTGAAAACGTTTCTAAGTCACAGAAAATCACTTTTGAAGTTTTACTAAGCCACCGGCGTAACACTACCCCCTCCTAAGACATGCTCGTCCCGAGCATCATTATTTCCGTGGTATTTCGCCAGTCGGTCAACGTGAACAATCTTACAGGGACTACATGCATTCCGCTGTATCCGGTACGTGACGTCGTTGATCCTCTTCAAAACTCGATAGGGTCCTTCCCATTTGGCTTGAAGCTTCGGAGATTTCCCTTTACTGCGGACTGGATTATGTAGCCACACCAACGAACCCTCTTCAAAGCCTTTGTTGCGTACATTTCGGTCGTAGCGGGTTTTCATCTTGTTGCGCAAATCATTCGCGTACTCGGTTATATTCCGCGGGGCGTCAGGTGGAATTCCAGTAAGTAGATCCGCAGGCAACCGTAGTTCTCTACCAAAGTTTGCAAATGCTGGTGTCACCGAAGTACTTTCATGGACTGCGCTTCGATATGACATCAGGAATGGTTGGATGTGCTTGTCCCAATCCTTTTGCCTGTTTGACACAACCTTTGCAAGATACCTCTCCAATGTTTGGTTAAATCGTTCCACCATTCCATCAGATTGCGGATGGTAAGAAGTGGTCCTCGTTTTATGGGTACCCATAACTCGACACATCTCTTGAAATATTTGAGACTCAAAATTTCTTCCCTGATCACTATGAATTTCCAAGGGTACTCCAAAACGACAGAAGACTTCATGGACTAATTTATCCGCAACTGTTGAAGCCTCTTGGTTAGGAATAGCGAAGACTTCCGGCCACTTAGTGAAATAATCCATCACAACCATGAAGTACTTGTTTCCGCATTCACTTTCCGGAAATGGTCCCGCAACGTCTACGGCAATCCTTTCCCATGGTGCACCAACGTTATACAGTTTCAATGCACCTCTGCTGCGTGTATGAGGTCCCTTTACTGCAGCACAACTAGTACACTTGCGGCACCAATCTTCAACATCGTCACGGCAATTTATCCAGTAAAATCGTTCTCTTATTTTCAACAGAGTTCTCGTCACTCCCATATGACCTCCCGAACATCCGTTATGGTACAGCTGTAGAACATCCGGTATCTTGGCTTTGGGTACAACCATTTGTAGATGACAACGGTCTCCCCGAGCGTTTTCCCATTTGCGGCACAAGACTTCATCTTGGATAACCAGGCTGTCCATTGAGCCCAATAGCTCTTCGCGATGGAACTCATCGACGCAATATCACTCCAGGCAGGTTTAGGAGTACCGGCATTGATCTATTCGAGAATCGGTTTGATGTCTACATCATACTGCTGAGCGTGCTGAAAGGTTTCTTTCCATTCATTGCTAAGATCCGTGTTTAGCATTCTCACAGGTAGGGCTGCTTTTGCCTCTTGTTTTACGCAGTGCTTGCAGTCTTCAGAGCAAGGTCTTCTTGACAAAGCATCTGCATTACCATGAAATCTTCCAGAATTGTAAGGGAGACTAACCGGCACAATGGTTTCTGATTTTGGGGGTAGAGCGGTTTTCTTTAAGCTATACACTTTCCCCGGTGTGGCTCCTTCCATGAACAATTCTTCTCGTCCACAACTCATAATTCCTTGCTTGACTTCGATCTCACAACCATTCTTCCTCATAAAGTCTAGTCCGAGAATGCAGTCATCGACAATATCAGCCACAATGACGTTGTGCAGGTAAACTTGATTACCCAACTTCAACTCCACCTTCTGTTCGCCTCGGACGGGTATGTGCTGACCGATGGCGGTTACTAAATTTAATCGCTCCAGGCTGTTGTTTCTGAAGTCCCTCAGAGACCGGTTCGCAAGTTGGGAACTGACAACCGTGCGAGAAGCTCCGGTATCGATTGTCAGCTTACATGACCTTCCGCTAACCTTGCCATTGATGATCAGGCTGTTCCCATCATGGGCTTGTGAGATCGAAATCCTTGGGGCTCTGCGATCACCAGCCAGCACTCGCCCTGCAGTCCTGGCGTTTACTCGTTTTCCCTGCTGTTGTTGGACAGCGCTATTAGCTGCCCTGTTCTCCTGAGGCCCATCTTTATCAATCCCTGAGCTACGCTTAGGACAACTTGATCGGAGGTGTCCCTTTTCGCCACAAGTGTAGCATCTAGGGCTGTATCCCTTGAAGCGGTCACGCACAGGTGTTGCAACTACCTCCCTGACACGGTAAGACCGATGGTCTTGCCTCACAGTTTCCACTTCTAGAGCATGGGCCAGGGCGTCTTTAAGGGTTTCGTGGTGCCCGAGTCTCACAGCAGCTCTCACTTCGAGGTCCCGAATGCCGTCGACAAAAGCCTGTACAAGGTTGCCCACAATTAACGTCGGTGCGGACTGGTACGCTTTACGTACCAGTTTTTCTACCTCTAGGGCCCATTGTTGCAGGTTTTCACCAACACGCTGAACCCGATCTTTTAGCTGGGCCCGAAACACATGTTCAAGGTGTGCGTCGCCGTATCTTGCCTCAAGCGCTTCCAATAGTTCCTCGTAGCTCACCTTCTTGTCAAGAGCTTCGAGGACTGTCAAGGCTTGATCTCGGAGGCCTAGCTTGAGTGCGGTCATGGCCTGGGCTTTAGTCCACCCATTTGCCTCCATTACAGCCTCAAACTGTATTTTATAGGCTGACCACGAGGAACTCCCATCAAAAGGTGGCACTTTGAATCCTCGCACCGAAGGAGCGGCACTGACGATAGTGGCTGTCCCATCTCCGACCTTCAGATTACCCAAAGCCTTCTTGACATCGGCAATCTCAGATTCAGCTTCGGTGAGACGGTTCTCGTGTTGCAGAACCTTATCTTCTATCACTTTGACCTTATTGCCGAAAGTCGCTTGGAGATCTTTGATCAGGACCATTTGTTCACCTTAGCCGAGCTGCAGTTGTTCCCTCAAAAGGCGAGTCTGCTCCTCCTGACGGCTGGCCTGCTCCTCCTTATCACGCTGCAACTGCTCTTCCAGACGGCGTGCTTGCTCCTCCTGACGGCGTGCTTGCTCCTCCTGACGGCGGGTCTGCTCCTGCATCATCGCCATGAAAGCCGCCCAATCTGGTGCGGCAGCCGACGTTGAGGGAGTGGCTTCCATAACTGACTGCTGGTCCTCGTCAGTTGGCGGCTGAGTAGCTCCGAAGCGTCTCTGGTCGGCTTCCTGTTGTCGCTGGCTTCTTGTTCGGATTCCTCCTTCCGTGTCTTCCTTTGGTAGAACCGGCATACTGATCCCACTTCTGACACCAAATGTTACGAGCTGGGGTCAGTAAATCAAACGGCGGTCTACCAAAACACTGAACTTTTATTAATTAGTACACTAACAGTCACTAATCACTTCACTGAAAGCACTGAAAGTCGCTTCTTAGTTCTCCAATATCACTTCTTAGATGTTTTCGCACTGTATCGCAAAACAATCCTCTCTCCCGGCGGCCGGACACAGCCTTATATAGTCCTCTATGGTACTTGCCACTCTTGCCAGAACATTCGCGGACACACTCGAATGTGTAGTCCAATACATAAGCGCGTAGGAATGACGTCGCGCGTTCGAGACGTTTCGAGTATAACTGTCTCTTCCTTGTGCTATCCTTGTCACACAATACTCGAATATTCCCGTACTATATCTGTCTCTTTCTACTATTGCTATCTCTTTCACTCCTATTGAAATTTATGTCCTTTTACTGAAATAGGCTTAATGGCTCATAAGGGGTCCTGAAAACGCCTGAAAATGGGTTTTCAGGTTATTGCGGCGTTGGATAGAGGGTAGCCTGAAACGTACTGAAAACATGTTTCAGGCGCCTGAAAACTACTGTAACTTGGGTGTAATTTAGATTTTTTAGTATGTGAAAGAGCTACTTCTGAAACGGCATGAAACGACGTTTCAGCCTGCTGAAAACGTTTCTAAGTCACAGAAAATCACTTTTGAAGTTTTACTAAGCCACCGGCGTAACAGTATCATTGTTTTCATAAACTATATATGTCTTTTTTTTATTTTTCTTTTTCTTTACGTTATAGTTTTTATGTGTAATATTTAATATGTTTATAATGGTATCCATCACCTATCTGTACACTTTGCAATATTTATATTAAACATAATGGTACTTTAGGTCTGTTTTTATATGTTCTTTGATATTTTCATACTTTATTGTAAGAGTAAGGTAGCAAACCTTAATAAATAAATAAAAATAATTTTTGGTAATATATTATGACTAATAAATATGACCTAATGTTTTAAATTATTTTATTAATATTAAAATTTAATTATCTATACTAATATTTAAAAAAACTACTTGTTGTAACTTAAATATAAAAGTTAGACATATGCTGTCGTTGACTTTTTTGTAGGCATTTTCAAGCTTCACATATTTTCTCTAGAACTCAAAAATATATCATTCATATTTAAGACAGCGTTCCTAAGAAACTCTTTCATTCCACCGTTTTTTCTCCGATTCACTCTGCAAAACGGACTAGCAAGTGTCTTTTTATTTATCGGTTTTTTATATAACCTATGCCACTCAGCAATAGTGTGGTTTTCTATTGGTGAAAGAATTTTTGAAATCGGTTCAGTAGATCCCGAGATATCCACTTACAATTTAACAAATATACAAACACACAAACTTTAATTCTTTATAATATTAGTGTAGATAATGATTTATGAAGTCTCAAAGCGGCAAACATGACATAATGATTAATTAAAGTTTTGTCATCATGTAAAAAATATGAATAAATCATTTTGTATATTATAAAAAATGTAAGCTTCAAACGTAACTATCATGTAAATAGATTTGCTGGAGAAATGTCTATTAATCCTCGTAGTTACCAAATCCCTTTATTTCCGAAGTGTGATGCCTAAAGAAACAATATGCATTAAAACAAAATATTGCTATTATGTTTGTCTTTTGTTTAATTTTAACTAATTCTAAGAAGTTTCATGACAAATTATCTCTTCAACTAGAATAAATATGATCGTTTGATAGATTCTCTAAAAAAATTTATTCCTCAGAAATAAGTTATTTCGTAACTGAAATATTGATTAGTGATCGCATTTGAAATTACCTCCCCGAAGTATAAAGGTATGTTTGTGCAATGAAGTGATTTGGTAATTTAAGACACCGACGTCACTTTCAGGATCAGCCCTCATCGTGGGTAACCATGGCTATCTGTAGTTAAGAAGCTATGTATATAATATAGAAAAGTTCCACAATTGCAATGTCAAATACCCTGTGACATGATGCACCAATGATTGGAGGATTGATGCTGAAAGAAGAGAGAAACAGTATTTAATAGCCTCTCTATCGAGTCGACGAATATGGCACGATGCTGCACATCTTTTGTAGATACTCACAACAAGTTTAATTTCGGAGGGCGGGCACCGGAAGAAGTCGGCGATAAGGAATTCATAGGGCTCCGGCCAGATGTCTAGTGTTTGAACCGCTACTGAATGAGTGCGCGTCGGCGGCTGCGGCGGGCACGACATCGGCCGGTGTGGTGGGGATCTCCCACGAGCTCGGCGGCACCCCGGTATCGGCATCGCTCGCGGGTCACGCACTGGCGGTGGTTCCTTCTCCTCCTCGGATGAATAATGAGCCATTGGGGCGGGCGCAACAGCTGGCGCGCCTGGTAGTAAGGCGACGCGCGGTTCGGGTCGCGGCAGGCCAGCTGGCGCGGCCGCCGTTCCGAAGGATATCGGCGAAGCTGCCGCGCGTCGTTCTCCCGCAACGCGCGCTAGTCGGGCTGCGTACGCAGCCCCTGCTCCACCTCCGCTACCTTCGCCCGGGAACCGAAATTGAGCGCGCGCATCTCGGGCGGGCGTGTTTTCAGGGGTCGCCTCTACTGCGGCCTCTGGAGGCTCCGCGCTATCCGCCTCCGCCGGTAGAGGTGTGTTTGGAGCAGAATCCGCACCGCAGCGTTCTGCCAGCGGGAACCATGGTTCAGCACCGGGCTGCAGTGCGGAGGGTGCGCGTGGGGCAAGGGTAAGCGCTGCTGGCGGCGGAGAGCGCGGGCGAGGCGAGGCGGGCGACGGCGCGGTGAGGTCGAGGCGACGACACTCATCTAACACGTCATGCGGTTCGGGGTGCGGCGGTGCGATGCGCGGCTCCACTAGCGCAGGATGCAAACGCACCGATGCCAGCAGCGGTCGCAACCCATCAGCGCTCGCACCAGCCGCTACCTCGTTTCGCAGTCGCTCTAGCAGCGCGACTGGCTGTGCAGCGTACAGTGCGTGAAAGAGCGCAAGACGTGCGAGCCGAAGAGCCGGAAGGGCAGGCGAGGGATCGGGACGCAACAATGCGGCCGCAAGCGCACCGGGCGCGACGGCAGCGGCGGCGAGCGCGGGTGCTGCCGGTAAGAGCGCTGCCAACGCCAGAAGTGCATGCAACAGCGGGCGTGATTCGGGCTCCATCTGTGCGGCGTGCATCAAAGCGCGCGCCGCTGGGTGCACAGCCAGCCGGTGGAGCCAGGCGGGGCGGCGCGCAACAAGCGGGGCCAACGCAGCTAACGCGCGGTGGCGCGTGGCACGCTCCGCCCGCAACTGATCCTGCAGAGTGTCCAGCAAATGGCGCGCATGTGGTTCGGGTGCGCGCGCCAACAGGTCCAGCGCCCTGGTAGACCCACTACGGGCGTGATAGGCGAGCAGAGCGCGCACCAGCCACGCTTCGCGCACGGCGCCATAAACAGCGGCAAACGCCTCCAAGGGTTCGCGGCAGCGCGCCGGCTCCTCTAGCAGTGCGAACACCGCGCCCGCCTCGAACGCTGTCAGCATCTCCGACCTGTGACAGAGCATGTGCTTTGATTTAATAAAATATAACCAAAAATCGACTCGATGACAATTCATTTACATAATAATCTATAAAAATCCCTTATATTACAGAATAACAAAAACAAGTATACATACAAATGTGAATAATTTTGTAGAGCAAGCTTATCAATTAGAGAGCCAACACTAGGGCTCATTATGACACCGATAAAAGTACGCAGCACCCAAAAGTATAAGTCCACAGCTATATATATTTCAGTTATTAATACACAAAACTATAAATAATTAGCAAAATAAAATATAGACACAAATAAATATAATATTAATATAAGCTGATGAGAATATGATCTATATATTGTACAAGAATGTAAGTAGATAAGACTGTGTCTAACATAATTTTAGCTTTGTATTTTTCGTTTATTTGTAATTTGAATTTTTAGTGTTTCGTTGTTGCCTTTATTTGAGATCAAAGATCATTAAAGTGACCATATTGAAATAACTTTCTTAAGTATATCTAAATGCGCATATCATTTCCCGACAAATTTTATCGTTGCTTATGATTTACTTGCATTCATCATAATCAGAGCAGCAAGTTTTTACATTGCGGTAGGAAATTATTAAAGAATTAGGAGGTTATTAGAAAATACCGACCGAGATAGCTGTTTGTGTGTATGTGTGCACACAAGGATTTTGAGGTAAGAAAGAATTAAGCTTATTTTAAGAATTATGGAATTTTACCATTGCCATGTTTGTACATATTCGAAATATGTGTGTTTGTGTATAAACACAAACATCTTTTTCAAACTAAGCAGGAGGCGACTATTAGAAAAGTTCGCTCGCAATATATTTTAAAGTTACATAAACCTCGTGCTCAGTTGTCAATAGCAGCAAGAAACTCATTTATAATGTGTATTGAAATATTCAATAAATTACCAGATTGTTTTAAGGATAGTACTCTTAAATTAAATAACTTCAAAAGAATTCTCAAGGCGTGGCTTTTAGATTATTGTTTTTATAGCTTAAGTGATTTTTTTCAATTGTAATTATTTGGTATGTGCTTATTATGTTTTGATATATGTATTGTTGATATAGAATTTAATTAAGTACCTACTGAATTATAATGTGAATACATCTGTAAAGATAAAATTTGGCGATTCTTATAATATAGTATTGTCTTCTGCTCAAAATGTACCCAAATTTATGTTCACAATAAAAATTGTTTCATTGTAAGAATAGAGATTTGATCGAGAAAACAGTACAATTTGAGGATTTTGAGACTTAAACAGATTTGATTGCGGGAAAATATTACAGAATTTATTAATGAAAGAATATTTCAAGAATGTATTCCACAAAATGTTTATATATTTAAAATTCATATTTTATTTTGATTATAAAGTACATACAGAATTAAATAAATAAAGTAATGCACAAATTTAGTTACCAATATAAAAACTGTGCCTAATCAAGTAAGTGAAGTAACATATTGCTTTTCTCTATTTTATAGTCATAAAAAAGTGTTGGATGCTAAAGCACGTAATTAGACTTTGTAACTATCATATCATTACTTGACAGTGGCTTCAATAACTATGTTGTATGGCATTAGGCAATGACATTTGTGACATCTTTTATAAACAAGTTAACATTTTTTACTGCTAAATCATTGTATTATATTATCTGCAACCATAATCAAATTGTAATAATAATATTCACAGACACGCACTTATTACTTTTTGTATACATATAACAATCAAAAGTAATCAGTACAGAGATAATAACCGAATTATTTGCAACAAATTTGTAAATACATACTTCTGATTATATCCCAGTTTCAATCAATTTTTATTGGAGAGTGATACTGTGGAAGAGAATGATATGAACACAAATCATATTAAAGGTATTAAACTATTATTATATTAAAGGTATATTTATTCTTGTAAATACGTAGAATTATTTCTACTTCTTTATGCACGTGTTGAACCAACTAGTCAGCCTCCGGCGCAACTTATAATAGCCTCAATAAAATTATAAGTATATACTCCTTCACTTGACAGGAATAAAAGTTATCGGTTACTACATGGTTGATGACCTTAACATTAAAGGATACTGAGAAATTGATCAAGCCTATTCAAACAACAGTTATATAAACTGAGACAGCTAACAACTAGATGTATACACCACACTGACACAACACAATTAATACAATCATTAAGTGCATATTTTTATATGAACTTCTGAATTGTTTTAATTAAAATATTCATAAGAAAACTGTAAAGTAGAAATCTTTAAGATTTGAATGTCAATATGAGAATAAAGTGTACTTTAGCAAAGCAAAAGGAGAAGAATGCAGATGAAATGTTTGATTAGTACAGATATTACTCGGTGGCCAAATAGTGTCACATTGATGAAGACACAGATTTGAGACCTGTCCGAGTTGAATGTTTGTATTGTTTTCTTATATATTCATTTATGTAGCATTTTTAAATAAAATGCAGTCAAAACATAAATTGGAATACTACTATGATCACATACAAGTTAGAAAACAGTAAGGTCAAGAGTGATCACAATAATGTAAAAAACAGTTGATGATGACCACTACAAGGGTTTGCATTCATACAATGATCATGACTACAATGCAAAATACTACCAATGACTATGTTAATTCTCATAGTTCATTTATTTGCTTGCAGACAATAATGTTATACATATGTTTTGGGATGAATGTATACAGTAAATTAGCTTGTATTTTAATCACTACTATTAATACTGTACCACAATATACAATATCATCTATGAGTAGAAAGATTATACAAGAACTATTTGTTCCTGTTTATTTATTCATATGATGGCCCAATAGGAAGTGGCCACTCAGCAAATCCACCTACATCCATCACTAACATAAAAGCAATAAAGTATTAAAATAAATATCACATGCTGTTACTGCAATACAAAAAATATAGTAAGTTTAATTTAATTAAAATGAATATTGTGTTTTCTCGAATATACTTTTATGTTATAAACAATTACTATTACATGGCTTGAAAATTATCTGTATCAACAAGGCATAAATAATTAAATTTGCAATTGCCAAATTTTCAACACAGGCACTGATTGATGTTGAAAAAGATTCCTCTTGAAGGTGTAAAGTACTACAATAAAGACTTCCCAATATAAAAACTAGGTTTGATAGGATTTTTTTTACATATTTTTAGTATCCCCATAGGGCTTTATTCAACTATATTGTTTATTTTGTTCTCTGCTTATAATTTGGGGACATTTTTAACTTATTTTGCAATTTCCACATAATCATACTTTTTTATATTCACATACAGCAATATATTCAATTACATAGTTTAGATCATCTCTTGCAGACCTGTGACAAAGAGAATTTAAAAGATTATTTTTAGCAGGACTTAATCAACACAACTGTAAATAAGACTACACAGTATATTCAAACAACCACATAATAAAATTAAATATTTTAAGGACTTAGCGATCATTGATACTTTTTTAAAATTCAATAATGTTAGACTTGGTCAGCATACACAAGATTATTGGAAATAATATGGAACTATTAATGTATCAAATTTTTTAAGAGATTAATGTTTGTTGAACAATTTATTACAAGGTTTTAATTAACTTTTCATGTGAGTTCATCTCACTTTATTATATAATGATATTTATGATTATTATTATTTAATAAAGTGTAAGTTATTATTTATAAAAACAAATAGTTGAATGGCAAAATCTCTCTCCAGCTATATTACAAACCCACTGCAATCTATCTAAACACCATCCAAATATTTTGATTAATTTGACATAGACAATCATTGAATCTACAAATATAGTGCAATATAATAATTCAATTACATAAGCAATCATTTAATCAATATATTCATAATTGTGGAACCAAGCATCCAATCCTAATAATAATAATCAGTATAACTTTGTTAAGACTAGGGTAGGTTCTAGACACAACAAAAACCTACATTCTCGCATTATATTAAATATATGTAATAATAAAATTCTGAAAAGATGGTGATATTACTATTATTCTAAGAAATGTATTAGTGGTTTAATTATCACCAACATATCATAACCATTAATAATCATAATCTTAATTGTGCCATACAAATATTGTGACACAATATAAAAAGGCCATCTAGATCACAAATTATTTACATTATAACAGAATAAATATACTGTTTTAAGTAAAATTTGTGGAGGATTAGAAACATTGGTTCTCAACATAAATCATAGTGTCAGTTTTATATACACAGTTAACCATACAACAAAATAACATTATAGGACAATATTCAAAAAATAATATTATACACGCCCCTGTATGCGCCGACGTTTAGATAAAATAAGAACCAATGAAATAAAATTACCAACTAATTGCTCGGAGCGGTAATCCTTGGTTAGACGAGGCAGGAGGATTTTGATCTTGGGTTTTAACTCAAATATTTAATTTGTAATTGACCGAAAATTATTACAACTAATTAAAAATTAAGAGGTACAACGTAAGCATTCATTTCCAACATAGTAGGTACAAAAAAAATGAAACAAAATAGAATAATTTCAGGTGCGAAATAAATGATGAAAGAAAAATAATTTTGATCGACTTGACAGTGACATGACAATGACTGTAGTGGATTTTTCTTTCCACTAGGGAAAGGCAAAGGCTCTGTGCCATACAGCCAAGTCTTAAAAGAAACGATGTCAATGACAATTGAATTGACAGCTTTAATTTATAATTTCCCTATTATAAGAAGGGGAAGGCTGTATATGGTCTATACAACCAAGTTTTCATTTAATACTTGGTAATTCATTATTAATTATTTCAAAAATATATATTTACTTAATTCTTGGTAGATATAGTTAATGAATGGAATATATATTTAATTAATTCTAGTAGGTAAACATGCAAAGGCTTTAATCAGCATAATTTCAAAATATCTGTGTATAGTAAAAACTTACCAGTTATTGAAGCTATTTCTCCTAAGTACTGATTCTGGGTTATTATCCTATCTTTCTGCTCTAATTCAGTGAGATATTCAATAGTTCTTACTATTTCATCAACTCCTTCGACATCTTGCAGATGCTCTGTTAAAGAAAGTTAATCGTTTTAAAATTACCTACTAAAATACAACATAAATTAATAATGAGTATGTGTAAAACATAGGTGAAGTTATTAAAATGAATACGTTAACTAATGCGATGTTCGAATGAATATAATTAGTTTTATGAAAAGCTACTCCATTATTACTTTAATTTCGCCAAAGTAATCTCCTATCATTACGTTAGTGAATAGTGTTTCTTTATGGTCTCTTACAGATTGTCGTTTATGTGTGCAGTTTCCTCAAATTGTTACCGCTGTTATAATTTATAAACGCTTCAGAATATGAGTATGAGAAGACAAAGTTACTTCGCGAACTACAAGCTATATATCTTCATGACGATATTGCACGCATCAACCGGATGTGAATTGTGAAAAAAGGGTGAACTATAAGTAAATAATGAATTAAAGTGTATCAGTAATCGCGACCGGTGTTTCTAGTTATTCATATTCAAAGCTCAAGTGTGAATCATAAGTTGCTGAGGTCAGAAAATCGGTCGACCAAAAATTGTGGTGAGCATCTTGTTTACCTTTCGTACTGTTTTTCTTTTCATTTTTTTTGAAAGAGAGTTTATTTTGCAATTTTTTTTCTAACTTGATGTAACAATTCCTAAACAAAATATAGTATACTTAATTACCCAAACCACGAACAAACATATCCAATTTTATAGTAATCTATCCATATGAATATCGTCATTGAATTATTGTAACACTTTGGATTGCGTATGTTTACATTCATAATTATATTTTTAACACCTTTGCTCGTAAAGCTGATGTAATTTCACCGGTTTTAAATATGTAAAGCAGGGCATAAAAACGCGTGTTACCAAAGCAAATAATAAAGTTGTAGTCCACATAAATTAAACACCAGTATTATTTGCCATTTTGCGCGCTGTTACTATTCAAATTTCGAACTAATCGCCACGCAGCGCCAGTAAGTAGGCAGCGCTAGCGCGCTGTTAAAATGGCGGGAAAGCAACAGTGTGCATTCACAGATTGAGTTTCTTTAAATGTTTTGCTTTGACTGTTTGCTCGCAAATTTGTTAAAAAACTTCGTACGATATATATACGTGCGTATTGGTTATAACATGCTCGGGTCAATTACGCCTTTGCCTTCGGCTCGGGCAGAAATTCCGCCTCATATGTTATACTGACGACCTCCATAGTCGAGTGGATAGTACACCGGTTTCAAGGTGTCGCCATCTCTGAGGTCCCGGGTTCGAATCCCGGTGGGGGCAGATGTTCGTGTGATGAATGCCAGCATTTGTACCTTAGTCATGGTTGTTGATATATATTTCAATAAAAATTATTTATATATGTATAATATATGTATGTCTATCCGTTACCCTAGATCCCATAGCACAAGCCTTACAGAGCTTAGTTTGGGCTAGGCTAATTGCTGTAAGTGTAACAAATATTTATTATTATTATTATTATTATTATAACCATCATAACGCACTAATATCGTAAAGTACTAACTGTTCGGAATTTTGAGTAATGTCATAGTTTGTGGATTGACATGTTTATGACACTGACATATAAAAACCTGTTTTTATGCTATACTTAACCTAAAAAGTAAACCGCAGAGTTGTAATATGTGTTGTAGCTACAATAAGAATTCATTTGAAAAGCCTTGAAGTTTTATTATGTTCGTTAATGTTTATCAAATAAAATTCTCTGATATCATCGAAATTTCATTAAAAACGTTCACTGTCGTCAATACTGTCAGAATACAATCAGAATATGTTGCGAGTTATTTCAAGTATTTACCTCGAAAATCAAACACTAGAATTACTAGTAAATTATAGAAGAGATGTATTAAAATTATTTCGTAAGTTATTGTGCTTTTTTGTGAACACGTGGTAGTAATTTAAGTAGTATTTTTTTCTTAGTTTTGTGTTTAATGATTAATCAATTTTGTTCAGACGACTTTCTTATAGATTGGTTAAGTTTAATCTTTTTAAAGTCTTTTCATTTCATTTTCTATTTCAACCAGGTACCTATGCTACATCCTCCCCTTACCAGGTAAGTACACGACCTGGCAGAACAATCTTTATAGTAAGGAAGTATTTTTATCAATATTCACATTATT
>JAYEAL010000673.1:0-31535 GCA_036419045.1 Scirpophaga incertulas
CGCTGACACGTGCCGCCAATATTTCACTGTACTTTATAGAGTGATGTCCATAAAAATAAAATCACATGTTTTATGTAGGAGAGGGAAAAATAATTCTATTGAAACATAACGGATGTTACAAACCAATTTGTGTGTGTGCATCAACAATAAATACACGTCCAAAACGCATTACCGAATTACTTTAAAGCACTTGTTAAAATTACTCTAATGAAAAAAGGCCAATGAATTGTATAATGATAAAATGCTTGGATTTAATGTTTATATCATACTAGCTTCCACCCGCGGCTTCGTCCGCGTGAAATTAGTTTTTATCAATCCTGGTCCCTTATGTCTAAGAGACTCTTACTTACGTGATATTTTACGAACTTGCATACTAACTTTCAACCCTGATTTCACCCCCTAGCTGGTCGAAATTTCAAAAATGCTAGTACAAGAGCGATTCGTGCTATTTACTGTTTACGGGCTAGAGAATCCCTAAAAGAATTGTTCAAAGAAATTGTAATGGAGCTAATGCTCGACCGGGTGCCCGGGAGGTGGCTGGAGTTTAGCAACATTAAAAATCCCCGAGACGGGGTTGTGTACCTAGGCCCCTGACGGGGGATGAGTACCTACGGGTAATCCCTGACCAGGAGAATAAGGGAAACGTCTCACCAAGCTTATAAAGCACTGATTTATTACATAACACACATAATAATTACACAGGTTGCCCTTGCCTTATCTTAGCACTAATAATACCACCACACTGAATGTATATCAAACACTAACGGATCCTTCACTGAAGGACGGGATAACGGAGGCGCACGAGCGTCGTCTGGATGGTTCGGATCGCGTCCCTCTGGCGAACGCGGACTCCCCCGCACCGCCCGAGATGGCTTCCTCCCCTTTCCGCGGATACCGGCGAAGCACGTTCGGATGGCGTCCCTCTGGCGAACGCGGTCTCACCCCACACCGCCCGAGGTAGCTTCCTCCCGTACCCCTGAGCTCCCCCCTAGAGGGTCTAGCAAGTACCAGCTATTGGCGAACGAACGCGGACTAACCCCGCACCGCAAGCCTCGGCTGGCACCCTCGAAAGAGTGCTCCCGATATCGGGACTATCTTCGTCACCTTGTTGGGACGGTAACCGTTCAGGGTTTTTCCCCTTTTCGGTGATCTCAATCGCCAACCGTAACCACGGTTGGGGCTTTGGGGCGGCGGATATACCGCCTGGCATCACCTTCCTATTTGGCCTTCGATGGGTGCGTTGATCTCGCTCAACCATCCATGGTCTCCTAGGTTTTTTTTTTTTTTTTTTTTTTTATTTATTGTTCCTGGGTATCATCTGCATCAACCTCTTCCAGGATTAAGCTCCTGGGGTAGGGACGTCTGTCTGGTGGTCGTCCGTGGTACGGCGCTATGTCCGCTATCATGGGATGTCTAGAGGTAGCCGCTCTCTTAAAGAGGTTAGTCGCCAGTCCCCTTATGTGTCGTTCCAGCGGCTCCATCCTCAGGTCTCGTGCGATTGTGTCATTTTTGACGTATCTGGGGGCCCCCACTATTGTTCTTAATGCTAGGGATTGTTGCGCAGCCATCTTCTGGCGCGCGCCCTTGCCTGTCAGGGCGTACCACGCCGGCCCCGCGTAAGTGAGTCTGGGCCTGATGTATTGCTTGTACAGCGCAGTCTTGAGCCTCAGCGGTAGCTTTGGTGCTGCAAGCAGTGGTCTTAGTGCAGCTCTTGATGTTCTTGTCAGGTTAACAACGTTCCTGACATGTGGCGTCATTGCGATCCTTCTGTCAATGGTGACCCCCAGATTTTGATCTGCGGCGACCATGGGATCTGTTGACCCAGAAGTTGTAGCTGAGGTGGCATCGAGGCAGCTTTGCTCAACAGAATGGCTTGGGTTTTGGCGGGATTCGCCACCAGGCGCCATTTGCCAAGCCACTCCGGAAGCATATCGAGCTGCCTCTGCATCTTTGTCGCAGCATGGGTGCGGTTTATGGAGATCGTCACAAAGGCGGCGTCATCTGCGTATAACGCCAGTGAGGCGTTTGGCTCCTTAGGGATGTCATCTGTGTACAGGGAGTAGCATGCCGGCGACAAGCAGCCTCCCTGTGGTACTCCTGCAGCTATCGGTTTTGGTGCCGAGCTACATCCCTCGACCGTGACCACGAACTGACGTCCCTCCAAGTACGACTTCACGGTCTTAACCACTCTCCGGGGTAAAGTGGTGTTGGTCAGCTTATAGAGAAGGCCCTCGTGCCACACCCTGTCGAAGGCCTTCTCTATATCTAAGAACACCGCCACCATGTGCTCCTTTTTATTGTAGGCCGCTGCTGACGTGTGGAGGAGCCTCATTACTTGATGTGTAGTTGAGTGCCCCTCACGGAATCCAAACTGCTCTTCTCTCGGCGTCAGGTGTGGTGAGATGGTGGAGAGGAGGAGCTTCTCCCACACCTTAGCTATTGTTGGCAGCAGTGTGATTAGCCTATAACTGGATGGATTCAGTACATTCTTCCCTTGTTTTGGGATCATGATTATCTTCCCTACTTTCCATTTGGTCGGGAAGTGGCCAATCCTCATGATCCCATTGTATAACCGGGTAATGGCGGCTACTGTTTTATATGGCAACCTTTTAAGTACCTCATTTGATATGAGGTCCAGCCCTGGTGCCTTCTTTCCTGGGAGGCGTCTTATTGTTTTTATCACCTGCCCCGGGGTGATAATTATCGGGTCTTCCTCAGGTCTGATTTCCTCCTCCCTGAAGTAGGCTCGCAGGTGGTCTTCGACGTGCTGCTCGTGCTGGTGGTCCACCGCGGGGTTCGGGCGGAACACTTGCTCTAGATAATCTGCGAGCAGTTGTGCGCGATCTTCTGCGTTGTATTTTAGTGTTCCGTCCGGTGCCCTCAGCGGCCTCACTGCGGGCGGTCTATTGGTGAGCCTTCTGCATATACGATGCATGGTCGTCCAGTCATCGGCTGCGTCCTCTATCGCCCGCTCCCATGTCTGCGTTTTGAGGAGTTGGAGCTCTCCCGATATCTCGTCCGCCAGTTTGTTCAATTGGGCTTTGAGTACGGGACATCGGGTGGTTTGCCATGTGCGTCGGAGTCTGCGCTTTTTGGAAATTAGCTCCCTCACTCTAGCTGGAAGTGAGTGGGGGAGTCTATATGGTCTTCCGTTGTTTGGCTCAATGGTGGATGCACCAAGGGCGTCTTGTATTGTAGTGGTCAACTCGTTTGCCAGTGTGTCCACATCTACTTCAGTTCGTATTGGGTAGCTAGGTGTTCCGCTTTCCATTTTCTCTACGAACTTGGTCCAGTCTTGCTTTTTCCTTACTCCCATCTGTCGGCACCTTACTGGTGGGGTAGTTGGACTAAGACCATTTGGTGATCTGATATTACATGGTCGGGAGCACGTGCTGGGTTATCGTAAGTGCGTCCACTCTGTTGGCCACTATGAAGTCTATGACATCCGGGGTGTGGGCATCGATGTGGGGGTAGTGCGTTGGGGTATCCGGGCCCATAATCGTGTACCCCCTTTGTTCTGCGTCATTGAAAAGTTGGATTCCTTCAGCGCTGTCTAGGTTGGATCCCCACGACGTGTGCTTGCAATTAAAATCACCACAGATGAGTGTGGGATAGGGCGAGTCTAGTAGATGGTGTATATCTGCCATGTGCATATATCTTTTCCTTGTGGAACCCAGTGGTGGTTTGTAGAAAGCATACACACGTGTGGGGCCCATCGGCTGGAGTGCGATCTCTACTCCGAGCGCGTACGACGTCTTTAGATGGCAGGTAGGCAGGGTATGATGGACGATGTTTCTCTTGACCAACACGGCAAGCCCCCGGTATGCGTTGCCGTGTGGTGATATCTCATCCTGCCTATAGACGTGGAATCCTGCGAGTTGGAACCTGTCAGATGGTTTTAGGTGCGTCTCGCTTATCAGGGCGATATCAACCCTGTGTTCTGCTAGTATCGTTTGTAGAAGAGGGGTTTTCCTTTTATTTAGGCCGTTGGCGTTCCAATGCACTATGGTTAGGAGCTTTTCCATGATGCAATTAATTGGAATAAGCCTCTGGTCAGTACGCTGATGATACTGGTGATACTGGCTCCCCGCTGGAGGTCTAGGATGATCTCCTGTAGGACGCCGATCAGCACATCGCATGTGGTTTCTAGAGCTGTGCTCTCCGATACCGGCTTCGCCTTCGTCCCTTGGTTTAGGGCAGCGACCACCGGTTCGTTGGTCTGGGTTAATTCGGCATCATTGCTTTCTTGCGTGTCCGCGGTTGGTATAGCGGTAGCGGGATCTGCGGTAGCCGGCTCTGTGCGAGCTGCGGTTTTCTTCTTTGGCCTCTGTTTTTGAGGCGGGGCTTCTTTGACAGGCTTCGGCTCTGCTTCTGCTACCTTTGGTGTTGTGGTGGTTGTGGTAGTGGGGGCCCGCTGTTGTTGTTGGGCCTCCTCCGTGGGTGCGGTTCTCTTGGTGTTCTGGCCTCTGCCCTTACCTCCGCGCCTGCGTTTGGTTCTTGTTACGGACGCTCCGGGGGGTTCGCTGCTGCCATGAGTGACTGCCCTGCTGAGGGTTCATCTTTCCCCACCTGTCTGCGTTCCGGGGCGCGGGTGTTCTGAAAGGTGCGCGCAACCGTGCCAGCTTTTCGGTTGCGCGCTTCCTTTATGAAGACCGGGCAGGTGGTGTTGTTTGCTGCGTGAGGGCCTCCGCAGTTGGCGCATGTCGCGGGCTGGTCGCGTGGGCGCGGGCAGTCCTTCGCCGGATGTTCCTCGCCACATATGACACAGGCTTGACGCCTGTGGCAATTCGCGGACGAGTGGCGGAAGGACTGGCATCTATGGCATTGAGCCGGCCCTTTCTTGCCTCTCCAGGCTTCAACTTGTATTCCCGTCATTGAGCACAGCTCCTGTACCTCATAAATTGCCGGGATGATGTGTGGCGTCCTTTTCAGCTCGACGAAGTATATACTTCCCGGTTTGCCCTGTCTAGCTTTAATTTTCTTGATGTAGATGGGTTGGAAGTTTTGTTCTTCCAGCCCCATCTGAATGGCTGCGATGCAGTTGGTGTTGTCGCCTTCCGGGATACCTCTCACTGCTACTTTTATGTTTCGTTCGTCCTGGAGCGCGTAACTGAACCAAGGTATTGGTTCTGTTTTCCCCAGCTCGTATAGGTAGCGTTGGATTTGGCGATACTCATTGTCGGATTTCGGCATAAACCTTATGCCGTTACCGAGGGGTCGCGCGTTCACCGGCCCTCCTATCAGTTGTTTTAATTTTCTGAAGTGGGTCGGCCAGTCGTTCCATTTTTCCACTATTATTGGTGGGTACTTTGGGGATTCTTTTTGTTTTGCATCTTTTGATTGCTGGGTAGTCTTGATATTATTTACATCTTGTTCGGCGGTATCTTGGTTTTTCTTATTTTTGTTCTCAGCTATGTGGGTAGATCGTAATTGGTCCGCATAGCTGGTGGAGGGTAGCGGTGTTATTTCTACTGGCATCATTTCTTCGCTATCTTGCGAGGCCGGGGAGAGGTAGATCTTAGGTCTGACTGCTGGCTTCATTTTTTCTGAGTCGCCCTCCTCGCGGGCTCGCTTCTGAGAGCGCGGGGTCTCTGTAATGGCAGCTGTGTTCACGAAAGGTGCCGGTGCGCTCGGGCCGTATCCTGGGGTGGTGTTGAGACCAACGCTCGAGGTTCGGTCAGAGGGGGTCCCAATGATGTTCGGGAGCCGCATCTTCCGGTGTGGTGTCTGCAGAGCGATTCGACCTCCCGGAATATTCCGACTGCCGGCTCCTTGGTCGCTGATGTATTGTCTGCTTTGGAGGTTGCATGTCCGTCTGCGATCGCGAGATGGGCATGCTTCTTGCTAGCATGGTAGTCGCCGGTGTTGCGGGGGTGTTCTGGGGTGCCCCAGGTGGCGTCGGTGTGGTTTGTTTGGCTACCGCTTTTTGTTTGGCTGCGGTTGCGATTGTTGGCGCAGTAATGCCCTTTCTCGCCGCTAGATGGGGTACTAGCGGGTTCTGGGGCCCGGCTCTGCCTCCGCTGACTCGGGACGCGGGCATGCTGGTGCAGTCACGGGACGCAATCACAGCTCCTGCGCCGCCACGGCACGGGGCGCGCAAACGACGGCGGCGCTGCCAACGGGCGCGCGTGTAAGTGCGACTGCGCCGAGGGGCGCGTCAGCGGCGCGGCCGCGGGGCGCGCTAACGTCGGCGGCGCGTACGGTCGCGCGTTCGCGTGAGGCGTCTCGGGACGCGGCGCGCACGGTCGCGCGTTCGCGTGATGCGTCTCGGAACGCGGCGCGTGCGGTCGCGCGCTCGCGTGAGGCGTCTCGGGACGCGGCTTCGCGTGCGCTGCCTGCGGGGCGCGCTGTCTCGGTCGCGGTTGTGACCTCGCGGGTCGGGGGCCGAGGTGTCTGGTACTCGTCGTCGTCCGGGCTTACGGGCGACTCCGACGGCATCACCACGGTTCTCGGCACTCTCTCCACTTTCGGCTGCGCTGGTGTTTGGTAGGGGTCCATGGTGGTCCTAGGTGGAACTATTTGAATGTCCTCCAGGATCCGGATTCCACTGGTCGTGGTCGGTCCGCAGTGAAGGAGGGCTGGAGATTCTCCTCCGCCTTCAACTCCGTAGTCCCTCACCGAACTTGAGGTCCTATCTATCGATAGGCTTGTCGGTTCGGCGAGTCCGGTAGTCTCTTCCCTGCTTTTCTCGCCAGTAGGGTTCTGTTGGTTCCTCCTACTGGTTTTCGGCTGCGGTGATGTTGATCGCGTCACTAGCGGCATCTAGTTGCGCCCTAGGGCACAGCTATGATGCTTATAAAATTGGTGTAGGTGGGTGTGAAAAAAGTTTTTCACATCCACCCCCGGCCTCGGTTCCCGCGAGTCGCGCGCCTCCGCACGCTGTCCGCGGTAGACGAGGTGGGGGGGATAACAAATGGAGTCGTGGGTATAACGCGGAGCGACTATTGGGGCATCCGAGGGTAAGTAGTCCGCACTCCATGAACGTCGTGGCACTCCTCGAGTGCTCCCGACTGGTCGTTGTAAGGCGTTATATAGCAGTCGCTCCCCACCATAGCGCCGTCAAACCGGTCTGAGCTGGATTTCTTGTGCGCGCTGCCTGATGAGCGGCGCGAGTCGCAAAGCGGGGTGGCAGCCTAGCATAGCGGGTAGCGCGGGGCTCGTCACAAAATTAATATTTTAACTTTAGCTAGTCAATATATATGATAATTTAGTTTTTGTATATAGAAACTATAATAAATTCAATAAAAACAGTGATCTACATAATGTGAATACTAGAAACAAAAATAAACTTGCCGTTCCAATGTTCAAACTCCATAAAACTAGCTGTTCGTTCTTGGGGAAATGTATAATCTATGTTTAACAAACTTCCGCAAGGTGTCTTGATTTGCCTTTATATAAATTTAAAATCCATATCAAAAAGACACTCATGAGTAAAGGTTATTATAAAGTAAGTGACTATCTAAATGATCACACTATTTGGGAATAGGGACACTATTCATAGAGCCATGTTTGGTGACAACATTATTTATAATATTGTATTATTTTATATGTGTATGTAAACATACTTACGACTGTAATCGTATTAGGTATGATTGTATCTTATACTATATTGTATTTTTATATTATATTATTATAATTATTAACATTGAAAAGAGGAGATAAAAAATAGACCTTCAGAGTTTCTTGCCTGTTCTTCTCGAGAAGCTCTCCCAATTTCCGAACAGGTGTCGAGTCAATATATTTTTTCTTTTTTTTTCCTTATTCGTACGTACGGACAAAGTTTTTGTTTTTCTTTTTATTTAAGCTTTTTTTTGTTTTGTTTGTTGACGTCAATAAGTGCCTGTAAAGGTCTATGTTGAATAAATATTATTTTGATTTTGATTTGATTACAAATGTTTAATATCTTATCAAGTGCGTAAATATATAGTTTCATGGTTTTATGTTTTAAATTAAGAAATCCCATACCTCCCATACCTCCCATACCATAAGAAATTCAACCTCTATTTCAACCCCTTCGTCCCTTTTTTTCGAAATAAAAAGTAGCCTATGTTCCGTCTTAGGGTCTAAAGATTGTCTTTACCAAATATCATCAAAATCGGTTGCGAGGTTTATGCGGGAAAGCGAAACAAACAGACAGACAGAGTTACTTTCGTATTTATAATATTAGTGGGACAATTAAATAAATAATTGTTTTTATAGAACATATGTATTTCCGATATGTTTATTCTTTGTATATGGAAATAGATGTAATTGTTTTATGATTTTGAAAAGCCGTTCAAAGTTTCGTGCCTGTCTAAAGCTCTCCCGATTTTCAAACAAGTATTATGAGTTATCTTTTCTTGTTTTGTTATGTAATTAATAAGCGATGTATTGTATGATGACAACATAATTTATTGTAAATGTTGTTATTACTTTTGATAAAGCTGATAAGTTTCTTGCGCCCATTCTTCTTCCCAGCAAAAAAAAATCGGACGATTCAAAAGAGCTTTATATAAAGTCATGCTTAAATAAAATTAAAAAAATCCATACTAATATAATAAATGGGAAAGTGTGTCTGTCTGTTTGTCCGTCTTTCACGGCAAAACGGAGCGACGAATTGACGTGGAGATAGTTGAAGGGATGAAGAGTAACATAGGCTACTTTTTATCCCGGAAAAATCGTCAGATCCCACGGGATACGCAATAAAGGCTTCGCTCAAAAACTACTGCACAGATTTTCATGCGGTTTCAAAGCGTCGTTGTAGTTGTCGCACGGCTACGGGTCGTTGTAAGTAGCCCCTCCGTGGCCGGGGGGCGTCGTCGGTGAGGGTTCCCGGAAATAGCTTGGCGTTCCCGGGGGCTCCCTACATGCCTGAGGAAGGCCACCCCTGAGGTTTTTAGTGGTAGGCCTCCCCCTTCTGGGGAGGAGTGCCCCACTTAAGTGCCGGCTCGCCACAGCCGGGGTATGCAACTTAATGCATTTCCCTCAGGGAGCACAAAAAAAAAAGGAGACGTTTTAAGCGTAATAAGATCTATGCCGCAAGCTGATTTGCTAGATGGGGTCGTGTGAGGCGGGTCGTTACGTTCCCTTGTAATGAAGCTAATGCTCGACCGGGTGCCCAGAAGGTGGCTGGAGTTTAGCAACATTAAAATCCCCGAGACGGGGTTGTGTACCTAGGCCCCCTGACGGGGGATGAGTACCTACGGGTAATCCCTGACCAGGAGAATAAGGGAAACATCTCACCAAGCTTTATAAAGCACTGATTTATTACATAACACACATAATAATTACACAGGTTGCCCTTGCCTTATCTTAGCACTAATAATACCACCACACTGAATGTATATCAAACACTAACGGGTCCTTCACTGAAGGACGGGATAACGGAGACGCACGAGCGTCGTCTGGATGGTTCGGATCGCGTCCCTCTGGCGAACGCGGACTCCCCCGCACCGCCCGAGATGGCTTCCTCCCCTTTCCGCGGATACCGGCGAAGCACGTTCGGATGGCGTCCCTCTGGCGAACGCGGTCTCACCCCGCACCGCCCGAGGTAGCTTCCTCCCGTACCCCTGAGCTCCCCCTAGAGGGTCTAGCAAGTACCAGCTATTGGCGAACGAACGCGGACTAACCCCGCACCGCAAGCCTCGGCTGGCACCCTCGAAAGAGTGCTGGCGACTGGTCGTTGTAAGGCGTTATATAGCAGTCGCTCCCCACCATAGTGCCGTCAAACCGGTCTGAGCTGGATTTCTTGTGCGCGCTGCCTGATGAGCGGCGCGAGTCGCAGAGCGGGTGGCAGCCTAGCATAGCGGGTAGCGGGGCTCGTCACACCCTAAAACATGGTTGAGCGAAGCGATGGCCTGGTTCATGCGTCATGCTCGTGAACGGGTGCTGCCAGCGGAGGATGAGTCTGCTCTTTGCTATACTGGATACTACTCGTATTTATTATAATTTTACTTTAACTTTAATATATTCTTTTAAAACTGTATGACACGGCATTCCTAATAAAGGCATGTTTTCAAATTATATTTTTATTAATTATATTATGTAATGGAAAGTGGCTTCATGAATTATCAATATTGAAGTCATTTTCCAAATTGACGACTCTGTATCTATTAATACAGGGAAAAAACAGCCCTTGCTGAGTTTCTTGCCGGTTCTTCTCAGTACAAGGTCTCCCCGCCGTAGATTTGCGAACCGATGGCCCAGACTGAATAAATGATTTTGAATTTGAATTTTACCTTTCTAATTTTGAAATTATGTAATCTGTATGCGCTTGTCGCTTCCAGTCTCGCTGGGGCGACGTATACCGTTTATGGCGGTAGAATCGCGAAAAGCGCACCCCACCATGTGCCCCGCATGGGTCTAGAGAACTCAGGGGGGTTAGTGGGTATGCCGGTCCTCTTCAGACCGAAGAGCCCCACACACGGCCGCGCCTAGCCAGCGCGGTGTCAAGGTGCATAAGATGCATTTCCCCTCTAAAAAATTGTAAAAAAAAGGCACCGTACACCGCCTAGCTGAATGAAACAAACAATAGATTTAACTTTAACGCCCTACCTACATAAATATTGAATTGTTTCCTGCAGATCGTCTATTTTATTTTATTACTTTGTCATTTTTGTCTATTATTTATCTATTTTATATATTATATATTATACTTTGTCTATTTTATTTTATTACTTTGTAATGTAGATATTTTGGACTTCAATTTGAGTATAGGTCAATTTAAGTCACAACTGAAGTCTGAAATACTGGCCGTAGGTTTATCTTAAATATAAATTTCATTTGCTTTTACCCCAATTTCCAGTTTTGAATAATATTTAATTCGTAATTTAGTTATTTAATTTGTAATTTAGTTATTTTTTTGTATTTAATTGGCTATAATTTGTGTGTTTAATTTTTTTTTTCTTTCTCATCACTCAATTAGCTACTTTTCATTTTTTACCTCTCAGACCGCTTTGTTTATTAACTTTCTGTGAACACTTCACTGGTTTCTGTAATATTTTATTTTTAATATTTATAGATTTAAGTATAACTGTTTGTGTTCCTAAGAAAAGAAAATAAAATAAAAATATAAATTTTTCTCATACCAATGAATTGTTAATTCTTTTTGAGAACAAATAAATATTCAAGCCCGTATATCTATTCGTTTCTTGGGATTGGTTTAATTTGTCTTGATAAAATAAATGTGTGTTGAGAAGTCAGTAAAGAGGTGTGAACACGAGCGCGGTGTGGTGCGGCAGGAGTTCCTGAGCGCGGCGGGGCTGGCGGCGCGCGGCTCGGCGCGAGAGCAGGTGGCCTGGGCCTTCTCTGTGCTCGACGCCGACCGCGACGGACGCATCTCACGCGCCGACATGGAGGTACGCCGCTCTTGCCGGCAACGTCGCGCCGTTGCCACCCACGGCGGTGCTCCGTCCTTCCAATGCTACACTTTAGATCGTCATACAGCCAATATAAAGAGCTATGGCAGATTTTTATTCACTATTTTTGAAAGCGTCTTAAGAACTCACAGCATCCAATGATTATAAAATATTTATAAACTATTTTAGATGATTTTGGCACATTTAGGTCAGGCCAGGTTAAAAAGTAATTAATTAAAAGTAGTTATTTTACTTTTCCGGCATGACAATGTTTTAGTACAAGGTTGCCAGATCAAACAATTATTTTTTGCAATATTAAAATCATGAATGTTTGCTGTAAAATATGAGGTTTAAATTGTTTATGATTATGTTTTTGGTTTAGTGTATTTATGTTTATACAGATTTTAAATTATTTAAATGAAATTCAGTATTAAAAACCTTTTTTAGCAATTAACATGAAAATGGGCGCTGGCTTAGAGACTCTTATCCAGAGCTATCAAAAAAATACAACGTTTGACGTTTCGTTTTTATTTTTCATCACTCAACCCCTTGCGCGAATGCTCGAGTGTGTTCTGTGTGTTTTCGCTGCTTTTCCCCTGTTTTTTTTTATAATTTTTGACCCGGACTGCGGGCGCGAGGAAGTCGCGACCGCTACGGCGACCCGGGATGGACCACGCCCCTTCCGTGGCGGGGGGCGTCGTCGGTGGAGGGGACCGGGGGAGGTGGTAGCTTCCCTCGAGGAGGGCTCCCCTCTAGAAAGGGGAGCGGAGGCTGGGGGTTCCTGAAGTGGCCTTTGTGTTCCCGGGGCTCCCTACATGCTTGAGGAAGGCCATCCCTGAGGTTTTTAGTGGGTAGGCCTCCCCCTTCTGGGGAGAGAGCCCCACATAACCCCGGCTCGCCACAGCCGGGGTATGCAATTTAATGCATTTTCCTCAGGGGAACAAAAAAAAAAAAAAAAAGGACTGCCTAAGTACTCTTGTTTTCGCCACCAATAATACGACTCGGACTGTGATATTGCTTTTGTGGCTTGGGTGTGCTTGGTTAAGGATTCTGATTTTGGCCTGTTTCTTAGATATTGTTGTTTATAAGGTTCTGAAGCCAAAATGAGTGGTCGCGGTGGTAGCCACGGCAGATCCTCTGTGATCCTCTGAGATCACGCATTTTGCGTGTTAATTGTAGCATATGTATTAATACACTGAATCTGTTTCGTTTTAGTTGTTGTTGCGCAAAATAATATGGTTAATAAAGGCATAACCTATAAAACTTCTATGCAAAATTGCTCAAAAACCTGGACTCCTTAAATTACGATTTTATTTTCTTATTAATAAGCAATGCATGCTCTTTTAAACAAGGTATATTTCATTCATAGACGCTTACTTTATTTTTGAATAAAATGATGTATGGTAAGTTGCCATAGCTCTTTTATACATTCAACATAAAATATATTGGATGGACGTGTGTGTGAGTTTCTGTGCTTATAACAATGTAGGAGTGGGGTTTGTTCCAACGTACAGGCTACAAAAATCTAGAGGTTCGTTTATGGGCAAATGTTAACATTTTTATAACACGATTCCACATAGTGTAGCTGAATTGCCTTTTCACAAGCTCAAGGTACATGTTAAAAAGACGCTAATGAGTAAGGGCTATTACAGAGTCAAAGATTAGCTTGGTGTTGATTTGAAGACATTACATTATAAAGTGTAAATATTTGATTTCCCGTATAAATTGTAAACACATATGTACGTTGCACGGTAACGACATAATTTATTGTAAATGTTGTTATTACCTTTGATATAGCTGATAAGTTTCATGCGCCCATACTTTTTACCAGCTAAAAAATACGTCCTGAATGGCTGGTAGGAAAAGGAATTCGGACAATTCAAAAGAGCTTTCTATAAAGTCATCTATACATATAATAAGACAGTAAAAATATTTTGTCTGTACATTTAGTATTTTTGACTGAAATGGATAGAGGGGCACTTAAATAGATTATTAGAAAGCAAAAAAAAATTTTTGGATTTTTTTGTCTGTCTGTCTGTATGTTTGTTCACGTTTATCTCCGAAAGTACTGAACCGATTTGCTTGAAACTTTCACTATTTGCTTTGTTTTAACTCAGAATAATATCTAAACTTTGTTTCATCAAAATCGGTTCATTAAAAAAAAAGTTATCGTCATTTTAATGAACTCAAGGCATGATAATATTGCGAATTATAATGTACACCATTCTTACATAAGTTACATGGGAAATTTAACATCTAAA
This sequence comes from Scirpophaga incertulas, assembly GCA_036419045.1. Taxonomy (NCBI): domain Eukaryota; kingdom Metazoa; phylum Arthropoda; class Insecta; order Lepidoptera; family Crambidae; genus Scirpophaga; species Scirpophaga incertulas. The sequence goes on from JAYEAL010000673.1 coordinate 13,598, forward strand.
GACAATTCATCATCATGATACAATACATACATAAGATAACGTCTTTATCCCCTGCGGGGTAGACAGAGCCACAGGTTACAAGACCCCAAAAACGTCTTTGAGTTTACTTTACCTCAAGGAATTGCTTTATACCAAAAATATTTTAATCGGTAAAATCGTATATTAATATGATTTGTGTATCAATAACATTCAACTCGAAATTTACGCAGACGAAGTCGCGGGCAACAGCTAGTATTTGAATAAAGTTAATTTTGATTTTGTAGAATCTATGTGAAGCTAAGGAAGTATGTTTGGATGATGTACGTTTGGACCCCGATGGAAAGAGGCATGTGTGTATCTAGTTTGTCCTCTGTCCAGGCCGTGGTGCACGCCATCTACGCGCTGCTGGCCGCGCCGCCGCGCCGCGCCCGCGCCGCTCGCCGCGCAGCACGTGGACAGGATCTTCCACGTAAGTGGCTCTTGCTGTTGCTTTAGGGGTCATCCATAAATTACGTCACACGAATTTCGTGATTTTTTTGCCCCTCCCCCCTCCTTGTCACAGCTAGTCACATTTGTGAGACTCCCCCCCCCCCTAGTGTGACGTCACAAATTTTGAAATTATTGAATGATAAAAGCGCTTTCGAAATCAGTTTTATTTTCATTTTAATAAAATTAACATCAAATCAATTGACAAAACAAAAAACGATTACTTATATTAAATAAGTATATTATGGTCATTTCATGATTTTCTTATTATATTTTTCAAAATCACGTAATATAATCAATTAGAAAAATAGTACGTTTCGGGAGTACCCCTATTAATAGATAGAAGAAGATACTATTCCTTTATTTATTTATGAGAGTATACAGACTTTACAATAAAAGTTAATATTTACAGCACTTTTCATACTATGTAATAGTAATAATTTAAAGTTTGTGTTTTAACAGTTAGCTTATTTGATTTAATAGATTTGTAATGTGACGTCACGAAATTTAAGACCCCTCCCACCCCCTTGTCACACAATGTCACACTTCGTCAACCTCCTCCCTCCCCCTAACCGTGTGACGTAATTTATGGATGGCCCCTTACCTCAGGAGCGGAGAAGTTAATAATAGGCTTGTTGCCTAAATTTCATTAGTTAGATACTAATATACCTTGATGCCTATTCTATACAAAATAATAATTATTTTTGAAAAAAAAATGCTTATTTATAAGAATAATTTTGCATTTAATTAAATATTTGACATCAAAAAACGCTCATGACTGTCATGGCGTCTTGAATGACGTCACGCCGTGCAAAAACACAGCTGTTTTAGTATCGGAATATTCGGTATTGTGAAGTTATTTTAATAAAAAATGGATTCATCGTATTACAAGTACTGCATAGTGCCCCAGTGTACAAGCACAAGTATAAAAACAAAAAAAAATTATTTATATACGTGCCAAACAATCAGCAGATACGTAAAAAGTGGCTGACACTCGCGAGAAGGAATGATGCCCATTCTTTTTCGCACTTCCACAAGACACTTGGAATGACATTTTGACTTTGACGTTTCGCACGGCGTGACGTAACACTTTTTAATTGGTGTTTGCTGTCACGTGACTTATGGCTTATTTTGTGCAATTTTATTTTATAAAAATATAAATAATCAAAAGTTATTATTTTATAAAACTTTGTTTTTTCATAATTAAATGATCATCTTAATAGTTATGCAACCTAATGCATCAGATTTGTTCATAGTGGATACAAGCCTATTCTCACTAAGGAGTGCGAACCGTGCTCGGGATACGCCGAAACCAAATGCCTAAACGCCTGGATCCTAATGATTTTATGGCTGGAAATAAGAGTAGAGTACTCTATTGTAGCAGGTGTTATTTTGCGGAAGTCCATTGTATTACAAAGGATATTGTTTTTTGCTGATTCCGCGCAGTTCATGATGACTTGTCCAACAAGCAGACAAGGTCGACACGTGTTTCGTCTCTCAGCGAGACATCTTCAGGATTTGTTGACCCGCTGGCTCAAGAGCCAGCCGCCCGTGAGTCACCGAGCGGGCAACAAATCCTGAAGATGTCTCGCTGAGAGACGAAACACGTGTCGACCTTGTCTGCTTGTTGGACAAGTCATCATGAACTGCGCGGAATCAGCATCAATTATCATACGGAACGTAAAACCTTTACCCTTTACAAGTCGCTCTTTACATAGTAACGTTTCCTTTAATTACTTTAAGCCGTAAAGTCTTTATGATACTTGTACTTCAACATTAAATTAATTCTCTGAGCATATTGTTATCAAAGCTTGCAATAAAAAGTTTAATTATTATGCAACATAAGATAATAATTTCGTACATAAAAACCTATTTAAGTCACCGTATTAAGCCACATCGGTCAGCCACGCTGGCCCAGGGCAGACTGGGAGGGAAGCCAGCACGTGACCAAAGGTGTCCAAACTCCGCTTTCCCAATTAAATATAAACTTAAACTCCAGCTAAGTATCAGGGCGGTACCCCCAGAGCTGCAGCTGGAAATCAGCGATGTTTGCTCATAAGCAAACCTTGGCGCTGAGCTATGATTTTGTTTTGCTGCTGCAGCGCAGATATATATTAATGGTCCCGTATGGCGGACGGCTCTGATTCCCATTTTTTTTCTTTTTTTTGTTACGCTGAGGAAAATGCTTTGAATCGCATACAATGAGAGCCGGTGGTTATGTGGGGCACACCCCCAGAAGGGAGAGGCCTACCCCATCCTCAGCCCTCCCACCTCAGCGATCGCACCCAACACGCCTGGTCGCAAGCATCTCGAAGGAGAGCTGCATAGCGCCCTGGCGAAGCCATGGGGACCTTTGTGGACAACTACCACGACCCCGTCGGCGTATATCGACTAGAGCCCACAGCGAGCTACCACGAAGGTGGCCGTCGGATATCTCCAGCCATCCTCCGATAAAAATGGGTCTCCTGGACAACAACCACCCCCTCTAAAAGAAGAAGAGGATCTTTGCCCCTTCGCCTCTGGGGGGCCCTCTGTCAGACTATTAGCCGCTAAAAGACGTTGCCCAGGGTGCACCACTAGGAGGTTAGCCGGCGGCACCCCATAGCTCTGATTCCCTGTTCCTACCCTAAATTAGATTAATATGTATGTGTGTATCTGTAAACCAAATAAAATATCCATCTATTTATTCACAAAATATCTGTCCACAGCTGATGGACACAGACGCAGACGGCGTTGTGAGTCCGGAGGAGCTGTGGCGGTGGTGCGCCAGAGACCCCGACGTGCTGCGCTCTCTCTCCGCGCTGGATACTGTCCTGTGACGGCGGTGAGTAGCTCGGCTGTTAGTTGTCGATCACAAAATTTGTAATGTTTCATGCTTTACGTGTTTCGAAATGCGATAAATTATATAATGCAAATAAAAACTGCAAATATAAAGTCGCAGTACCCAATAACTTCTTCGCTTATCTTATCCTTTGGGAACATGGCAATGCTAATGCGAAGTACCCAAGCGGGCGATCCTGGTTCCTGGTTTAGTCTCTGATAAAATTAAAGATTTCTGACGTTCAATATTTTCATTAAATACTGCGTCGCCAGCAACAATAACCCTTTTAGGATTCTTCTTTAAATCCACAAACCCATATCCCTTCTGGTTCTCACTATAGCCAAGGAAAATTAACTCTACTGTTTTAGGATCTAATTTCTTCCTGCTATTATCTTTCACAAGTACCTGCGCCTTTGAGTCAAAGACCCTCAGGTGTGAAAGATCCACTTCTTGACCAGACCAAGCTTGTTCAGGAACCTGATTGCTAAGTGTCATGTTGGAGAACGATTTTTTAAATAAATTGCAGTGAGTGCTGCTTTAACCCAATACCTCTTATCAAGCTTACTATCTTGCAACATACACCTGGCTTTTTCAATCACAGTCCTATTTGTCCTTTCTGCCACTCCATTCTGCTACGGAGTATGTGGGATAGTTCGTTGATGCTGAATTCCACATTTAACCAAATAGTTTTGGAATTCCTTATTGGTATATTCAGTACCATTATCGCTCCTAAACTTTTTTATCTTTTTATTCGTTTGATTTTCCACAAACGCCTTAAATTCACGAAATTTAATAAAAACTTCTGCCTTAGACTTAAGGAGATAACCAAATACTTTTCTGCTATAATCATCAACAAAAATCAGCAAATAGTTTGCTCCACCTAGAGATTCCACCTCCAGGGGTCCAGCTACATCACTATGTACTAGCTCTAACAAAGAAGTAGCTCTCTTGCACATCCTCTTTGGGAATTTCTGCACGCACTGTTTCCCTTGACTACAAGGTACACAAGGACCTTTATTAAAGTCCCTTTTAAAAAACCTAGGCCCTTGTCTAAACCTTTTAATTTGGTCATATGTGGTTCGGATAATTGCCCTAACCTGCGATGCCATAATTCAATGTTTCCATTACTTTCTCCTAAAAGAACCATCGCCTTCTTGTTGTTAACAGGCCCTAAAACGTAAAGCCCGTTTTTCAGTGGTGCTGTAAACAGTGGTCCTTGTCCACCTTGTCTGCTTCAGTTAACTTACTAACAGACATCAGATTGGTAACTAAATATGGAGTAAGTAAGACATCATTAATTTCAAAATTTTAAGCCTTTACGTACATTTAAAGAAATAGAACCTTGCGAAGTACTGGCAAGTTTCTCATTATTTGCACAAATAACAAACTTCGAAGAGGCTTTGTCCAACTTTAAAATAGATTTATTATACGTCATATGAGACGTGGCTCCAGAGTCAATCACCCATCCATTATTACACTGACAGACAATAAAGTTATAAAATCTGGTTTAACTACTGTTTTATTTTTATCTACAGTTATCAAATTAACTTTAGGTGCTTCTGATTATTTCTTCTTGGCATTAAATAGTCTACATTGTGCCTTATAATATCTTTCTTTTTGCAAAAATGACACACTACACTCTTTTTTCCACTAACTCTTTTTGCTTCCGCCACTACTACTAGACACTAAAACAGAATCTTTCACTTTATCCGAGTTTTGGAATCTTTCTCCTTGCTGTAGCAAAGCCGATATCACGTACTCTGTAGTGATTTTCATACCCGAATGTTCTAAAGCCATTACTAACGGATTATAAGAATCTGTAAAACCAACGAGCATTATAATTGCTATAAATTCATCAGCTAGCCCTGCCTTTATTACTTGTAGATTTTGATTCGTTAATTGCACTTCACTGACGTATGCTTCCATGTTTGGAAAGTTCCCAAGCTTCAAACTAAATAATTTTCTTAATAGTGTCAGTCGTCGCATCAAACCAGAATCGGCATAAGCTTTTTCTAGGCATAACCACGTATTTCGAGCTGTTGTGGCATTCTTGACTAACGGAAAAATATTTTCGGCAATCAATAGGCATATTTTTGCCCTAGCTTTTGCATCGCGTTTTTTGGCTAATTCAGTAGTTACATTAAAATCACTACTTACACAGTCCCCATAATTCTTGATCTGTCAGGTACATTTCCCTGCTAAATGCCCATGTCGCATAATTGGATTGTCCCGATAACTTTTTGATCGTAGTAGGAGGTTGCGTTTGCATGACAGAATCTCAAAAAATACTTATTTTTCAATAGGGATAAGCTGCTCGGCTAGCTGGGCCCATAACCTGGTAAAATTAAAGATCTTCTTGGAAGTATTTACAATATCAAGATATAAATTAGAAACTAAACATATTAGAATTAAAAGGTATAGACATGTAACAAAGAACAGTAATCAAGGTAACATAAACATAGACAAACGCTTGCTGATTAAGAAAACTCTTTCAACAGTCTCCCTTCGGTAAACGGGAACATATCATCCCGTTGCTAATACGAAAAAAATCGCTCTGGTGTAGGAGCGACAACGCCGTGGCGCGCGGTGACGAGCCCGCGCCCGGCACTAGCCGCGGGGACGGGGCGGCTGGGGTTGAGGTGGGGGACGGGACGAGCGCACGACGTGACCACGGGGCCACACACAGGCCGGGGGCGGCGCGTGACAACGGGGGGGTACGTGACGGCGAGACAGCGGAGGTTGCCGCGCCACCGCCCGTGCCGCCCAGAGCGACCGCTGCGGTGAACACTTTATATACCTGTACACAGGATTATGCATGAGTAAAAGAAGCATAGGTTGCCAACTGCTTATCAGAAATTCGATAGCCTAAAACCAAATTAACATACTTGTATCGCTGACGACCAAAATATATATGAGACTCTGAGCAACAAATGAATATACCATGCAAATGCCGTGGCAACCTATGGACCATGGTTTTACTTCCTAGCACTTTTTAATATCAGGCTTGGCTGTATGAGCTAGATCCCTTAGAATTCCTACAATATGAAATGTTTACCCAAAAACATTTTTGTCCCTAGGACTTACAATGACAAGGTTACACTAACCAACGTACAAAGTCTATCTAAAGAAAATTGAAAAAGGATTTCCAATAACACCTAAACCCGAAAGAAAAATGTTAACAATAAAAAACATTTTTTTATTTTTTTAAGTCTTGGATTTGGTTCCTTTTTCATATTTTCTATTTAAGTATGATAAGCAATAAATATAATTCTTAAACATGGTGTCTAAGATTAAATTTTACAATGTGTATATTATATAACATTATGCATGTTTATATTTATTATTTCTCAAATTCTTTTTGTCATTATTAGCTTAGATTAAATATTAATAATTATTTCTTTAAAATTAAACTAAAATATCTGTCTCAGGTTTCAGAAGAGATAGTAAAGAAGTCGAAGCGACGCGTGCGCCGGCCCACGCCACCGAAGCGATCGGAATGCAACATTGCACCATCTACTTAAGGATCAATTTAGCTCGCATGGAACAACTCTATTTAATTGATAATTCTCGAAAACCTTATGAAGTGGAACATGTTTATGCTATAACTATGCACAATTCGTAGGAGTTCTATTACTGTGTTTCGTACATTGACTTTAAGAGTTTGTCGTACTAAGCGTTTTCAAAACATAACAATATCTCTAGGTCGATAATGTTTTATTGTATTAACTAAAAATTTAAGTTGTGATGTGATAAAACTAGTAATTATAAATATTTATTTACAAATAAATAGAGTAAATTGAATCCAAAGCTAAATATTAGTTTAGTGTAGCATTGACATTTGATGTACAACTGTCGGATTTAACGAAATGGAAAAAGCAGGTGTTTAAGTTAGAAGTTAAGGACAATACATAAATCAAATATCTAAAAATTTTAGGTATTATATATAAAACTTTTAAAACTTAACTTAATTAATGACTAATTTTCCATCTCTAGATACATTTTTTGCGGCTATCGACGAGATAAATCACTATATTTGATTTACAGTTAAAATGTAACTGTTGATTTTAAAATAGACCCTAAATAATTAAATCCGAACTATTGCACTGTATTGTTTAATTACACATTACATACAATAAGACATAAGAAAGGTAATGTAAAAAATTGAATCTTTAAAAGATATTATCTCTAAAAGATATCTCTTCACAATTGGTGTTTTGAAAGAAATGTGCTCGAAAGCTTCATGTGCATCTTCTTTATAGTCAAATAAAATCAATATAAGTATTATATCCCTAATTCTTGTCACATTATACTCTTTCAGCCATTCATGAAAAACTCTATTAAAATCCTCTTCCTCTACTTCAACCTCTCATTTTAAAACGTGCATTTCCATTACCCGTAGTTTGATCATAAGATAAAAAAAGTCATCTAAATAAAATAATTGACTTCGTACAAATATTATATATACTTATAGTGACTATTTTTTATCCAATATAACTCTTGGGTGTTGATGGCTCCAAAATACTTATAATTAATATTAAATAGCGTATTAAAAATCTTTAAATAAATAAATAATCTTGTAAGATGTGTGAGTGGTACCTGGTATAAGGCTAAGTAGAAATACTGTAGAGCTCAATCGTCTTCAATTATACTATTAGCAATAAATTTGAATGAAAACGTTCTTCTGCTAGCTAGTAGACTATTAGAAATAATTTTAATGTTTATAACTATAAAAATATCACACCCTAAAATAAATATGAATCTTTCCATATATATATTACAAAAAAATGTGAAGAATCAATTTATGGAATTAGCTCTTTTTAGGTTTTGATAAGATAAGTATTATCTCTCCCGACATTTTTTTGTTGTTGTTTGAAGGAAGTGCCAAAATATACCGTGCGCTCAAAAATTGTTCAAGCCTTTTAGATTGTTATCGAATGCTAGAATAGCAGATATAATATTTTAGAGACTTTACTATTGTACGGTTAGTAAAAGCTCAGCTTTGCATTTGTGTGAGAGTGGAACACGCTACTTAAGTCGGAAGAAATTCCGTTCTAATTAATAATAAATACTAGCTGGAGCCCGCGACTTCGGATTAGTATTTATTTGATAATTTTGATGTCATAATGTTAGTTCTTTTCTACGCCATGCTAATATAAGCTATTCGAAATACTAATCCTGCGCAGACGAAGTCGCAGGTAAAAGCTAGCATCTTTATAAATGTAGCATGTGTGCTATTCTGATATATTAGTATTATTGTGAAGTTCCATTATAGTACATTACGATATTAGAGCGGTATGATGGTTATAACATGCGAGGCGGAATTTCAATTCGAGCTGAAGGTGAGGGCGTAATTGAGCCGAGCATGGTGTAACCAATACGCACGTATATCGTACGACGTTCTTTAACACATTTGCAGGGAAACAGAAAAAAAAATAAACTCAATCTGTGAATGCACACTGTTGCTTTCCCGCCATTTTACTACTGACTGGCGCCGCGCGGCGATTAGGTCGACATTTGAATAGCAACAGCGCACGAAATGACAAATAATACTGTTGTGGAATTTGTATGGACTTGTATTTTAATATTAATGAAACAGTTTGGTTGGTCGGGTGATAGCAGCAACATTGACCAGTATTTCAATATCAATGAAACAGTTTGTTGTTTGGGTGATAGCAGCAACATTGACCGGAATTTCAATATTAATGAAACAGTTTGGTTGGTTGGGTGATAGTAGCAACATTGACCAGTATTTCAATATTAATGAAACAGTTTGGTTGGTCGGGTGATAGTAGCAACATTGACCAGTATTTCAATATTAATGAAACAGTTTGGTTGGTCGGGTGATAGTAGCAACATTGACCAGTATTTCAATATTAATGAAACAGTTTGGTTGGTCGGGTGATAGTAGCAACATTGACCAGTATTTCAATATTAATGAAACAGTTTGGTTGGTCGGGTGATAGTAGCAACATTGACCGGAATTTCAATATTAATGAAACAGTTTGGTTGGCTGGGTGATAGTAGCAACATTGACCAGTATTTCAATATTAATGAAATAGTTTGGTTGGTCGAGTGATAGTAGCAACATTGACCAGTATTTCAATATTAATGAAACAGTTTGGTTGGTCGGGTGATAGTAGCAACATTGACCAGTATTTCAATATTAATGAAACAGTTTGGTTGGTCGGGTGATAGTAGCAACATTGACCAGTATTTCAATATTAATGAAACAGTTTGGTTGGCTGGGTGATAGTAGCAACATTGACCAGTATTTCAATATTAATGAAACAGTTTGGTTGGTCGGGTGATAGTAGCAACATTGACCAGTATTTCAATATCAATGAAACAGTTTGGTTGGCTGGGTGATAGTAGCAACATTGACCAGTATTTCAATATTAATGAAACAGTTTGGTTGGCTGGGTGATAGTAGCAACATTGACCAGTATTTCAATATTAATGAAACAGTTTGGTTGGCTGGGTGATAGTAGCAACATTGACCAGTATTTCAATATTAATGAAACAGTTTGGTTGGTTGGGTGATAGTAGCAACATTGGCCAGTATTTCAATATCAATGAAACAGTTTGGTTGTTTAGGTGATAGTAGCAACATTGACCAGTATTTCAATATTAATGAAACAGTTTGGTTGGCTGGGTGATAGTAGCAACATTGACCAGTATTTCAATATCAATGAAACAGTTTGGTTGGCTGGGTGATAGTAGCAACATTGACCAGTATTTCAATATTAATGAAACAGTTTGGTTGGCTGGGTGATAGTAGCAAAATTGACCAGTATTTCAATATTAATGAAATAGTTTGGTTTGCTGGGTGATAGTAGCAACATTGACCAGTATTTCAATATTAATGAAACAGTTTGGTTTGCTGGGTGATTGTAGCAACATTGACCAGTATTTCGTTGCATTAAACGTATACAGCAAGCACTTTTTGTTTGTCCGAAAATATTCTTTGATAATACGGAAGCAACATTTATCAGCCGGCAAAAACTACAATCTTATTATTGCTGATTATGTTTTATGCGAATCGAACATTTACATCTATGCTAATTTTGTATAGTGGTAAAATTAATGAACTACTATTCCGATTTTGATAAAACCTACTATAGGAACAGTTTGAAACACGCATAAGGATACATATATATACGATACGAAGGATAATTCTGTAAAATTACCACTGTAATTTTTTGATGTAAATATTCGATAAATGCTATAATAATAAAATAAATGAACAGTTGATCGCTTTCTAATAGATATTAAGTTGAAAGTATCATTATTTATGTATTTTAATTTAACTCTACTTTTGACGATCTCTCACACGCATATGAAACTGAATGTCGCCGCGCCACTTGTAGCGACTTTGTAGTTGCAAACTGCTGCTAGTCTTATAATTATTCTAAGTAATTCAATCACTTGCTACTGTAGATTGTATAGGTGCACCAACATTCGTCTGTGGTGTCAAATGATTCAATACTTTCAAAGAAAGAAAGAACATTTATGGCATACACACACGAAATATTGAAAAAGTAAGAACAAATCGAATAGAGCGCGAGGCCAACAAAGACCCTGCCTCCGCATAATGCTTCGAAGTCGCACACAAGAAGCCAAAGTGACAATGGATATGCCATCCTTATATTTGTGGCAAAGTCGGTAACAGCATATATAATAAATATATAATATTGTTAGAAATTGGTTAATTTATTATTAAAAAAAAATAAACAACTATTTGGAATTTAATAAGTATTTTACGAAATTATCAAATTACAAAATAAACAGAGAGAAATCTACCAATAAAGCAAGACCGTTCGAGCGCACGCCTGAAGAGCAAGGAAAAAGGACCGAACCATTTTTTTTCCCACGGGGGATGGTAGTGAATCCTCATAGGGGGCGCGCCACCACAGTGGTCGCTATGACAACCCCCTGGTGCTTGGGCGACCTCGGACCGGATACCAGCCGCGCCCGGTCTACGGCGGGTGGTTATGTTGGACTCTAGCAGAAGGCCAGCCTACCAACTAAACACTACCTACAGCCTTTGGTCGGGCGGAAGGCCTGGGACCCTATCGGCTTGAACTAACGCTCCCGCCCTCCAGAACGGGGGCGGTGCTTAGCGCAGCCTCAGGAGAGTGCGTGCGCTCTGATGTGGGTTCGGTTGCCAGAGTGGTCCGAAGAGTATAACATGCTGTGGGACATTCCTCTCTGCTTTCTTTTGCACAGGATTACTGTTCGGGGGTTTCCCCTTTCAGTGGACTCTTCCGGCAACCGTGACAACGGTTGGGTCATTGGGGCGGTGGTGGCTGGTGTGCCCCCACCTTAGCTTCATGAGGAGCTCAACCGTTATATTTGGGAGCTTCCTCTGGGTGTTTTCTGTGGGTTAATCGCTAATGTGCGACTAGCTTCTTAGGTGGTTCCTTCTACTTCTTCTTCTTCCTCTTCATCCGTGGAGTGGAGGAAGAGGCTTCTTGGATAGGCTCGCCTGTCCAGTGGCCGAGTGTGATAAGGAGCTATGTTTTGAATGTGAGGGTGTCTTGAGCTGGTAGTATAACATGTGCGCAGTCGCTCGCTTATATACTCGTAGACGAGCCCGATGACGTAGGCTGTGGCGTGATGTGTGGCGTGATGCTAGAAAGTGGGGGTGCATCTGACAATATAATAAAATGCAGGCAAAAAATAATGAAGTGAATGATGCGCACCAATTTAAATGCTAGAATAAAAAAAAGTGAACTAATAAAAAGGATCTATAGAGTATTAATCTATGAACTTGTGTAAAAAAAACAAAAATGGAATTAGTGATAGGAAACATAAATATGTCGCCTATTGATATGAAATGCTTACCTCTCGATTGTTGGTCACAATTTTCACTTTGTGCAAAATACGTCTCAAGAATCTTCTGGAGATAAGCAACTTTTTATAATCAAATGCTTTGACATTCACGTGGTTGTTATTACCAACCCACTGCTAGGTAATATACAGAATATAATTATGTAAGACCCGCAATAAAAATTCTTAACGTATAATTCTATTATAAGTATTACGCTACCTCTCGTCTCTATGTAAAGTGACAGAGATAGCAATAGCAACTCGTGGATCATTCTATGGCAATACTTCTTTGTAAGATGTCTATTATGCATAGTTGTAGTTGAGTAATGTTAAGCATATTTCCTCTATTCCTTGTTGACAAATGATCTATTTTATCTATTAAATGTAGAAAAAACTATCTTCGACTTAACTTGCGCCTTAAAATTACCTATTATTATATTATATATTACCATTATTAGTAATGTTGTTTGTGTGTGCGTGAATATAATAAAATGTGCGTATAATAGAATTAGACATAAGTATACTTTCAAAATAAAAATTCCATCATCCCCGCAACATTTTTAAAGAAAACATTATTGCAGCTTCCAATGTTTATTTCTTCGAGGCAAATTTGTTAAGGTTGAAAATATTGAATTGACAGGAAATAGTCAATAAATAACTCAGCATTGTGTAAACTTATCATTTAATGAATTCAATGAAGAAGTAAAAAGGTGTAATGATGGAAGATTACTTCACAGTAACGAGCTGTATTAATGACAAGGCTACACGGGCGGTCCAATCCACTGGTTTGTATTATGTCGTACTGATTACATTATTACCTTATCGTTTACAGTTTATTGTACTGTATTATGACCTACGACATTGTGTAATTACTTGACATTCATATGTACACATTATTTACATACAAGATTAATTAAATTGATTTTATAAGTTATAATACACACATTTAGTTTTGATAAGGTACGGTTAGTGATGTCATTTTATGAATCCAATATGGCGGACAATGTTTATTAATATTTAAGTTTATTATGCTGTTTCGTTTTAAAGCTTCTAAAATGTTCATAAGTTTTCAAAATGGTTATTTACTTAGGCCCGTATTAATAAAGTTTTTTTTTATCTAATCCACATGCTGTCTCGTTTCGTCTTTCAATAAATATCATAGGTTCGAAAGAGAAAAAGGCCAAGCTTAAATTGAAGTTATTAATACGGGCCTTATATTTGTACCATTCCCTACCGCGAGCAGATTATTTTTTTTGTGTGATCTGTGTTACATAACTGCACTACTTAAATTGTGACCGCATTTCTATTATAATTTTGTATCTAAAATGGCTTCACATCACGTTATAGTTTGGAACTGTACGCTATACGTTCCTCGATAGCAGTGAAAATATAGTTATACTAATATCTGTTGTTTTATTTCCTGTCCTTTGTAGAACAGCATCAGCCCAGATAGTTAGCCGTAACCCTTCATTCACAGTGATCAATGTTATTTTATATATAGTTGTATTACATAATACTAGCTATGATACCCGGCTTTGCTCGGGAGGTGATATCAGATTACGTGTTAAATTAAAATTATTGAAAACATTTTCTCAATTTTTACACTGCTTGTTTATAAACTTGGTATCGATTAAGAAGTATCGGATACCTAATATAATATGTATCGATTTAATCTACGGCTGGAACACGGCCAGCAGTGTGGCACGCATAGAAACGAAGAGATACCGTTGAGGTATCGATACCGTTAGCCGATACAGTATCGCTCGTCAAGCATCGAAAATACTCGGTATCGATTAAGAAGTATCGGATACCTAATAAAATAGGTATCGATTTAATCTAAGGCTGAAACACGGCCAGCAGTGTGGCCGCACGTAGGAACGAAGCGATACCGTTGAGGTATCGATACCGTTACCCGATGCAGTATCGAATTCAAATTCAATTCAAATTCAAAATCATTTATTAAGTCTGGGCTGTTACAAGCACTTGTGAATGTCGAAAAGCTACGCCATCGGTTCGCAAATCTACGGCGGGAGACCTTGTACTGAGAAGAACCGGCAAGAAACTCAGCAAGGGCTGTTTTTTTTCCCTGTATTAAATAGATACAGAGTCGTCAATTTGGAAAATGACTTCAATATTGATAATTCATGAAGTCACTTTCCATTACATAGTAAAATTAATAAAAAAATATTTAGAAAACATGCCTATATTAGGAATGCCGTGTCATACAGTTTTAAAAGAATATATTAAAGTTAAATTAAAATTATAATAAATACGAGTAGTACCCAGTATAGCAAAGAGCAGACTCATCTCCGCGGGCAGCACCCGTTCACGAGCATGACGCATGAACCAGCCATCGCTTCGCTCAACCATGTTTTAGGGAACGTAACGACCCGCCTCACACGACACTGCCGAAGAGATTTTAATGAGAGTATGACTACCCTTAAGCCACAGAAGGATACAAATGACCAAAAACAGGTACCCGAGTAAATTAGCACAACTAAAAAAAAAAACAACCGCAGGACACGCGCATACAATCATTTAAAAACTAGCAATAATGTATTATACAAGTAACAAAGGTTATTATAATAGGTACAGTTAAATATACATGTTATTATGTTACACAGTTACCTAAGAATTTATTAACAATTTGTTTATTTCAACGAGCGAGGGGTTTTTAGTCCGATCCGACACTTCGATCATCCAAGTAATCCTGGACTCGATAATATCCTTTGCTCATCAAAGTTTTTTTTACTCGTGTTTTAAGTTTATTAAAAGGTAGATTAACAATACTGTGTGGTAACTTGTTATAAAAAGTTATACATTTCCCCAAGAATGAGTTTTGTGTTTTACGTAATCTAAAATTTGGAACAGCAAGCATATTTTTATTTCTTGTATTTAATTTATGAACATCGCTATTCTTAATGAAATTATTGTATATTTGTGTACATAGATTATATTTTCATAGATGTACTGCCCGCCAATGTTAAAATGTTAATTTCTTTAAACTTATCCCTAAGGGAATCCCTTGGTCTTAAATTATATATAGCTCTAATTGCTCTTTTCTGTAGTATAAAAATACTTTCAATGGTGGCAGCTGATCCCCATAAAAAATGCCATAAGACATTACACTATGAAAATAACTAAAGTAAACTAACCTTGCTGTTTCAACATCAGCTAGAAGCCTTATTTTTTTAACAGCATACGCAGCTGAGCTAAGTCTGCTTGACAGAGCATCAATATGGGTATACCATTGTAATCTGGAATCTAAGTGTATGCCTAAAAACTTAGTACTCTCAACAAGAGATACCACTTCACCATTAATATTTAAGGGTGTATTAACCTGCCTTACATTTGGTATAGAAAACTTAACAAATTTGGTTTTTTCGAATTTAATGAAAGATTATTTAATGTTAAACCATTGTAGAACTTTTGATAGAGCACTATTTACCTCGTCCGAACAATTGCTGCCTCTGTCAACTTTAAAAACAAGAGAAGTATCATCGGCAAATAGCACTGTTTCACATAAAGTGCTTGTATAGTAAGGAAGGTCGTTAATATATATTAAAAATAGTAAAAGACCTAATATTGATCCCTGAGGCACGCCCATAACTAGTGAAGTTCCAGCAGATTCAGTTTTATTAATAACAACTTTTTGTATTCGATCCGACAAGTATGACTTAATAAGGCCGAGTGATTTGATAGAGACACCATAATGCCCTAATTTCCTCATTAATGTGTCGTGACTTACGCAATCAAATGCTTTAGAAAGGTCACAGAAAATACCTATTGCGTCTTGTCTGCCCTCCCAAGCATCAAAAATGTGTTTTAAAAAGTGAAATTCCAGCGTCTGTAGTGGATTTACCCTTGGTAAAACCATATTGGTTGCAATGAAATAACTTGTTAAGGGTAAAATAAGATGATAGCTGATTATAAATAATCTTTTCAAAGATTTTGCTCAAGGCTGGTAATATAGAAATGGGTCTAAAATTAGTAGGGTCACTCTTATCGCCAGGCTTGTAAAGTGGAATTAATTTACTATTTTTCATAAGATTTGGAAAGACCCCTTCATCAATGCATTTATTGAAAATTAGGGCTAGGTGAGGCGCAATTTCAGAGATAATTGGTTTAATAATATTAGTTGAGATACCCCACAGATCCTCTGTTTTCTTATTATTAAGTGATTTAATAGTTTTGAGGATAAATTCCTCCAATTCCAAAGAAGTATCGGATACCTAATATAATAGGTATCGATTTAATCTACGGCTGGAACACGGCCAGCAGTGTGGCCGCACGTAGGAACGAAGCGATACCGTTGAGTTAGTTTAGGTTTTTTTTTTTGTTTTTATTCTAGCACCTCCAACATGATCGGAGCCTATGTTGGGCCTGGTTCATTCTAGTTCCCGCTTCTGTGCTTCTCGCACTTCCACACCTCATACCACACTCTCATTCCTCATCTTTTGTGCCTTCGCGGGTGGGTCTCCCGCCTACCTTTGAGCTATTTTACTAACTTTATTCCTTATTCTAATTTGGGGTTTTAGCCACACTCATATTTTTATTATACTTTTGTTACATTTGGACTTATTTCTATTTACATTTTAGAGTTCGCTGAGTTCCAAACCTCATTACACTTCCTTGTTTGGTTTTTTACAAGATAATAATCTTATAATTACAATGTTTGTGTTTTTATATTCTGTTTCTTAATTCTATCTTATATCTATACACTATATCTTTTCCTATATATCTATATATATCTCTATAATTATGCATTATAACAGTTTACACTTACATTTTCTAGTTACTATACTATTTCTGTTCACGCAAAACGAACATGTCTCAATATTTAAAATTGTCTTGTATATTTTAATTCAAACCTTGCCGCGCTTCACATCATTCCTACTACTACGCGCCAACTAAAAAATATAGAACAAATTTCATGGCGTCGGGCTCTTAACCTGTCAAGCTGTAATTAGTAATAATTCATTTTATCATCATAAAAATAGGTTGTTAACTCAGTAATTAAAGGCAAACGGTGTAAGGAAAATTATCAAGTGGTTTCAATCATCATCAACCCAATATCTCAGGACGAGATAAGTTCCTGCAACATACCGGGACGGCGGGACGCAGGTGGTGGCCCAACAACTAACCTAAAACCGGGACCTGGTAAGAGATACAGGTCATAATCATCAAAACTCAACACAAGAACGGAGTATCAAGGCGATATTTCGATCAATTTCTATTGTTACAAGTTCAGCTTCCGGCACGCCGCCCCGCTAAATTATAAATTGTATTACCTCGATATATTAATTAATTATCACATAATTATCTTATTATAAATTATTAATAAATTATAAAACTAATCTAAAGCCAATACTGACAGCCGTAATCAAATTTTTAATCTAAATCTAATATACTGAAAATGCCACTTCCGGTTTACGAAACCTAATTTAATTTAAAAATCTATACAATGTTTAATTATATAATTATACTGCTTAGTAATAATTGTGATGCAAATTAATAACTATTGTTGTATTGCATTGTATTAATATTGATATAAATCGATTAATAAGTTGCTTGTGTAAAAGTATAAAAGCCAGTGTCCGCCATTTTTAGAGCATTGTTAAACTGTCTGCTGATAACATAACATCGCAACGTTTATTTATCCCTGTGCCGTGTACACTATATAATTAACTTGCATAACATAGGTAGTTTTAGCTATGTTTATTTGTCATGTTTTACATGGTGGTACATAATAAATACCTTTTATTAGTCCATCATGTTTTACTTACTCTATTTATTACTGTTATTAACCTTTATTATAATATT